>JASDQU010101840.1:89554-161386 GCA_032191745.1 Picea mariana
TTAAATAAAATAGAAGTGTCATTTTGTTTCAATACATCAACATATTGTCTATTGTATGCATGTTACTTGGAGAAATCTTGTAGGTTTACTTCTAGGGTTTCATTGGGAACTCCTTCAAGGAGAAGGGTCACTTGAAGCTCTCACATACTCCATTTCTCTAACCCTATTACTCTTCCTCTACCATTGCTTTTCACCCATTCCATTTTCAGCTAGCATATAATTGTTTAAGTTGGTCATTTTAAATCAATATAATCTCTTGGTTTCTTGTGGAAAGTCTTGCCCTAAAAGGCAAGGGTTTTCCTTAATCCCTTTTTGGTTGTGTGTAGCCATTCTAGCAAGCAAAGCTTGCTGATTTTGCAGGTATATCAGATCTGGTTGAGAGGCTTTTGGCTGCCCAAAGGAGAAGCACACAACACKAGAAGGCCCTCATGGGGATTTGGTAGCTATCTCTCAACCCTACCTTGCAATTTTCTTCATTTTTGGCACGTTTTTGCCTCTTTCTTTTGCCTGTTAGTGGTTCACACCTATAGAGGAAGGAGTGGTACAACCTCCCTCTTTGTGTGAACTTGTTGGGTAGCATAGATCTAGCTAGGGTTTCATTTCTTAACATTTTTGCTTTTCCTTCTAGCGAGGACGTGAGGTTTAGAAGGTGAGGGGCACCTTCTCAACCTAGGATGTGGGGTAGGTTTGCTTTTGCTTGCTTGATAGTTTACTTGCTTAGTTTCTCTCTCTCTTTCTCACTTACTTGTTTGCCCTAATCACTAAATCTTAAAGGAAATTAACCTAATTAAGCAAATCTAATCTAATCACCTACCTAGTTGGGAGAAGAATACCCCAATAGGCAAGGCTAAGTGTTAATGCTTGATGATATGATATGATATGATGTGATCTATGGTTTAATGTTTTAAATTGCTTATGTTCTAGATCTATATCCTAATCTTAAGCCTATTGGGCAACACCTAAGTAACATAACTAGATCTTGCTTAGTTTCTTTTCAAGCTTATTCTCTTTCTTTTGCACATGGTTTAGATCTTAATGCTTAACATCTTTAAAGTGCTTAACAAGTAATTGGTTCATTAGTCTATTGCTTATATCTATTGGAATCCATTTGCTTGGGCTTGAAATGTGTTGAATGGTTAAGTAGGCAAACACAAATTAAATTTTCTTTCTACATCTTGAAGGCTTTAAGATTATGATGTTGATCTAAAACATAAGCAATTATGACATTAAACCATTAAAGAGTGAAGTGGAGGGAGTGGGGTCAACTCTAGGGGTGATGTGGAGGCTAAAAGAAGTGAAAGCTCAAGAGAGGGGGCCACACTCAAGTCACAAGATCAATTAAAAACGAAAAACGTCAATCCCCCGAGGGGGTGTGATTTTTGAGTGTGGAGGTGGTGTAAGGGGTTAGACAAGGTTGGAAAAGGTTAGGAGGGTCATGTTATGCTTAGGGGGTCTCTCTCTAACCATCATTTCAACTTTTCACATCCTCTAACTCATTATTACAACTTTTACATTTTGCTATGTTTGGACTTTAGCAATTAAAATTGTTGTTTTAGACTGACTGACACTTCGGGTGGACTAACCCATGGCTAAAGTTGTTTGACTGAGCTGAAACTTGGTCCACGGATGTAGGGGGTGCTATTCCATTTCTTTTGAGCACAAATACTCCTATCAAAAGTCCAAGGACCTAGTTTTTACAATTATTGCTCAAAAATAATTAATTAATTAAATAATTAAACCTCCAAACTTAGGGAAATTTAATTAAAAATTAATTAATTAAAAAAAATTAACTTAGACTCGACGAAATTCCGCGAAACTTTCTAAGATGTCTTGCATGGTCATTTACAATGATTCCCTATAATAGTTACCAAAACATAAGCCCACTAGAACGTCGTTCACCACTTTGGAGGAATTATTGCAAGTGTGAGGGAAAAACTCAAGGGAAATCAATAAGGCTGAAAAGCCCAACTGATAACCTGAGGATTAAAAACCCTCGGTGAAAGGAACTCTCCCAGTGAACCGATCCCAAGGTAACTGACCTAGACATGACTCATGCAGACCTATTACATTATTAACCCATGCAGGGGTGTGGAAATTCCATTACAAAATAAAGTGCTGGGGCCAAACACTGCCTTGTAGGACCAAAAGTCTTTGACAACATGGCATCTGATGATGCATCTCTTCATGGCACATGAGTTGACCACCTGTGTTGGAGAGGCGGTCAACATCTGGCTCCACATGGGGACGTGTGTTCGATCTTCTCACTCGATATGGAGAGCATACGAGAATCCAACACCTACAACAGAGTGCTCACCAATAACCAACATAAGAATACATTTATACATGGTTAAATCAATGAATGCTATATACAACATTTACATAATGAAATAACTAAAGTACAACATCATAATTTTACAACAAATGAAATCTATAGTACAGAAAAATTTTCTAAGTACATAAAAAATTTCTAAGTACAGATTTGCATAAAGAATGAAATAATACAAAACTGAAATACAAGGAGAAAGGTTAGAGATACGTTACGGAGGGTGCCCATTCAGACACCAAGTTGCCCCATCATCTGTAAAAGAGCTTAAGTTGCTACCCATTCCTTGGAATGTTGATGGGCTCACCATCCAAATGGCTGAGATGAAAAGAATTCGGCCGTGCTATTTCCTTGATCAAATATGGCCCTAGCCATAAACTGTCAAACTTGCCGTGCTTTCCAGGTTTCTCCCTGCCTTTATCCCATAGCAAAACTGTATCACCCATAGTGAAGTCCCTGTGTCTGGTTGACCTGTCAAAAGCTTTCTTAACCCTGTTCTAATTTCTGCAATTCTGATCATAAGCCTTTCGTCTGATTTCATCTAACTCGATAATCTGATTGACCCTGTTCTGAACTGCATCCTGCTCTGCGGAAGTGTCTTCAGTAGATCCATAAGTAGGAAGTCTAAGGTGCACCGGCAACCTAGCCTCCAATCCATACACTAGCTCAAACAAACTATTTCTAGTAGCTGCTTTCTTTGTTATCCTGTCCGCCCATAATGCATGTTTGATTTTACTATCCCAAGACTTCTTGTTTTCACCAACTATTTTCTTAACAATGGTCATTAAGTTTTTGTTACTTGATTCTGCCTGACCATTTCCTTGGGGATAATAATCTGATGCATGTGATAAGATAATACCATACTTGAAACAAAATGCTGACATCTCGGCTGAACAAAAGGCCTTGGCATTATCTGTCACTATCTTTGATGGGACCCCAAATCTAGTTATGATTCTGTCTTCAAGGAAATCCATCACCACCTTTTCAGTTGTTGTCTTTGTAGGAATGGGTTCAACCCATTTTGTAAAGTAATCTATGGTTGTAAGAACCAAGAGAACCCATTACTTGAATTATTGCTAAACTTCTCGATGAAGTCCAAACCCCACTACTGAAAAGGTGCTTCAACCACTACTGGTTGCAGAGGGAGTGCTGCTAACTTCTGCTTTCTTGTGAAAAGTTGACATGGCTCACATTTCCGAACAAGCTGATGTACATCTGAAAATATAGTGGGCCAATAATATCCTGTTCTAAGGATTTTGTGGGTAGTAGTTTTAGCCGCAAAGTGTCCTCCACAAAACCCTCCATGGAATTCATCCATTAGTTTCTTTGACTCAACGTCATCCACACATCTAAGGATAACCCCATCAAGATTTTTACATCCTAATCCATCTCTAGTAAAGACATACTTAGAAGATTTCAACCTCAAAGCCCTTTTCTTGTGTCCTACTAGGTGTCTTGGACAAGCTAGATTCTTAAGATAGAAAATAATGTCTGTATACCAATCTACTTGTTCAAGCTTTAACAAGTTCGGATGCCATTCTTCATTATTGATTTGGTTAACCATATCCAAGGCTTTCTCATTACTTTCTGTCAACATTTTTGCCAAGTCTTGACCCTTACTCAATTTAGTTGGTTTAATCTCCAAATCATACTCTTGGATTTTAGCAATCCATCTACCCCTTGAGCCTAATCCTTCCGCTTGAGATAACACATCTTTAACCGTAGAATTAAGAACATAACCAATTACCTTGGAATATCCGATGAAGACTCTGAAATGTTTGAGTGATTTGACCAAGACATATGCTTGTTTCTCAAACATGGGATACTTTAATTCTGAATTTTGCAAGGCCCTACTCATATATGCAATAGGCTGATCATGGCCTTGGTCATTTTTCTGAAGCAACACACCAACAATTGTGTCTTAAGAGGCAAAAGAGAAGATCTGAAAATCCTTCGCATAATCTGGGCTGATAAGAACCAGAGCTTCACATATAGCAGTCTTAATCTGTTCAAAAGCTCTTCTACTTTCATCATTCCATTCAAATTTTACATCCTTCTTAAGTAGCTTATATATAGGTTTCATGATTTCAGCATAGTTAGGAATGAACCTATGGACCAAATTGGTTTGTCCTAAGAAGGATTGAAGAAGCTTCTTTGTTGTTGGCAAAGACACTTTACCAATGGCTTCCACCCTTTTTGGTTCTAATTTAACTCCATCTTTAGTTATGATGTGGTCCAATAACTTACCTTTAGTCACCCCAAAGACTGACTTAGCAGGATTTAGAGAGATTCCAAACTCTCTACATCTGTCCAAAACTTGCCTAAGGTGGCCAATGTGAGTTTTACCATCCTTAGAAAAAACTGTTAGATCATCTTGATATATTTCAATCAACTTACTAATCAACCCCTTGAAGGCATAATCCATAGCCCTTTGAAAAATAGCTCCAGTATTTGATAAACCAAATGGCATTCTAAGATATTCAAAAGTTCCCCATGGAGTAGTAAAAGTAGTCTTATGCCTATCTTCTGCTTTAAGTCTGATCGGATTATAACCTGAGAATCCATTAAGCATGGAAATCATTCTTGATCCTGTAACCCTTTGAAGTAGAGTTTCCATCTTGGGAAGGGGATAGTTATCTTTTGTGCAAGCAATGTTTAAGTTCCTGAAGTCAATGCATATTCTAATCTGTCCAGTCTTCTTCCTAGCAACAACCAAGTTTGAGCACCATGAAGAATGTCTAGTCTGTGCAATAATGCCTGCTTCTAACATTTTCTGTAACTCCTTTTGGACCAAAGGAGCTAACTTGGGGTTCAACTGCCTCAACTTTTGTCTAAAGGGTTTAGTACCTTCCTTAAGAGGAATCACATGCTGAATCACATCCTCCCTATAGACTTTGAGTTCATCATAGCTAAAGGCTAAGACATCCCTATATTCCTTTAATAACTTAACAATTTCATTCCTTTCTTCTATAGGGGTAGTTTTGCCTACTTTTATCAATCTAGGCTCTTCATTAGTTCCAATATTGACTTCCAGGTAATCACATAGTTTTTTCTTTAATTCATCCTTTTGCTTATGACCATCCTGTCTATCAAAATCCCTTTCTGAAGAGACCACTCGTTTAGGTGGTACTTTTACCTCATCATCATTTTCTATGTAATTACAACCTTCCTCTTTCATGCTTATGTCTAAGTCTGAAAACTCATGTATGTGGAGCAAAAACTTGACCATCTGTTTATCATCATCAAAAACCTGCCAGTGATCCATGTTATTCGGAACTGAGGGTCTAAAAATGACTTCTACCAAAATATTTTCATCAATAAAACTGTCTGGAAGCTGTAGTGTGGAAGCTGCTACTGCAAGTTCATCAGCTTTCGAATTCTATTCTCTAGGAATTGCAATCAAATTTATAGCATCTAAGTCATCCATTAAGTTCCCAATTGCACTCTTATATCCCTTTAATATTTCAGACTTGCAAGCAAACTTATTCTTTAATTGTTGTATAACCAAGTCTGAATCACTTTTGATATTTAGACATTTGATTCCCCTATCTCTACAAAGTTCCAAACCAAGGAGTAAAGCTTCATACTTAGCCACATTATTAGTTGCATCAAACTCGAGTCTATAAGAAAATTTCATCACTTCACCACTTGGAGACTGAAGCACAATTCCGGCACCCTTTCCTGCTCTAGAAAAAGCATCATCAAAGTTCATGTACCACACCTTGTCCAATTAATTATCTTTAAGTGTTTCTTGCAAAGGCACAATAGAATTAGACAAGATGGCATAGTTACCAAGACCTTCATCAGTCCAGTTTAATTCATTTTTGGGCTTCTTGGGATCTTCAACATGATACTTCCTATACACTTCCCTATTCAACTTGAAAGTACTTCCATCTGGGGTAGGGAGAGTAGCATAAGATAGATCCATTTGTAAACTACCACCCAAGTCTGCAGCTGCTTTTCTATTTAATAACATTCCCCAAACATCCGGCACATCAATTACCACAATATCCATTTCAAACATGATGTCTGGAAATGCTGCTAAGAATACTTGCAAACCTTTAATCAATCCATGCACTTCTATTGTTTGACTGTCCAAGGCACAAATGTTTTGATAAGGTCTAGATATTCTTAAGTTCAATTGTTCCATCACCTTCTTAGTAATAACATTTGAAGTGGCTCCTGAATCTAGCATGCAATTGTGTAATACTTTGTCGTTCACAAGTAAGGAAAGGTAGAAAGGTAAATTCTTTTCATTCCTTCCTATCCCAATTCTGTAGAATCACTAGTGCATCCTAGTAAGCCGTGGCTACTTTTTTTTCAACAAGATTCTTAGGTGGCTCATCTATGGCTTTAAGTAGCTTTTCCTTTTGTGAAGGAATCTTCATGAGTTCTGATACTGGGACTAACATCTTTACATTACTCAACCATCCACCTAGGTCTATATTTAAATCTGCATTAGTTGGCACCTGAGACTTAGGAGGAGATACCTTGGGAATACTGGTTTGACCTTTATCTTGAGTTTTGTTTTCCTTCCTTTGGTATGTAATGCCTCTAAACCTAACCATTTCTGCAACCTGTTGAGGAGTGGGCTTGGGCCCATACATTTCTGTAGCTTTATCAACAATTCCACTCATAAAGTTTCCATGGCTTCCCAAATCTTTTGCATCCATCCAATCATAATGGCCACCATAGTATCTTTCATTACACATGTTTACTTGTTCATTTCCTTAGTCTTCATATTCATTATTGCACTCTTCAAGGAAGACTAGATAGGTTGATTCCTCATGAAACTCACCACAAGGTCTACAATAAGGCATAGGGCGATGATCCACCAAGTGAAATATCCCTGATCCGGCTGATCAAGATATTCGCTACTGTTCTAATGCTCTGGCGTGCAGATCTGATACACTGGGGGTTTTTGGATGCGTTTTAGCCGTGTGTTTGTGATATTCTTCGGTTATTGTGGTTGCATGTTGGTTATTACGGTTGCATGTTGGTTATTACATGTGCATGTTGCATATTTAATGTTTAACAATCATATAAGGATGCATACAAGAGTATATAATGTCAACTGCTCAATATCATGAATAATAACGGTTCAAGCATGAAAATACAATAGCCTACTGGAAATATAGAATCTAGACGTCAGTCAGATCTCCTGGATCTGTACTGGAATACAATCGAATAACAAAAAAATGCCCGTGATCGTAAGAAGATAGCAGATCTGATGCATGCACAGATAGATCGACAAAAGTGTGCGATTCCGGAGAAATACGGTAACCGCTACCAGCTGGAAAACTCGACCTGAAGAACCCACTGTCAGAATGTGCTCGAAACTGCTCCAATAGATGCGCCCTGGTCTCTATATTGGAATGGATGTCTGTCGGAACTCGTATTGGACCTCTACGGCACTGGATCTGGACCCCTGGGGGGGTTTGCGCCCCTCCTAGGACACTGAATGCGCCCCAGAAGATTCCCCCGTCGGAATCTGTTGCTATATGGCTCGAAACAATCCTCTCGTCAAATGATGAAATGGGTCGGAAGGGTTTGTCCGGATCTGCCCTGGAACATCTGCATGCAACGCCAAATGTCTGTTCGGAACAACTGCGCCCTAAATGGTTGGATGGATCGATCTGCAAGATTCCACCGTCGGAATCTGATGATAGATGGCTCAATGGAAGCGCCCTGGCTGGATCTCTACTGGGTCGGAACGAATCTGTAATCGGGACACAGGTCTATTGCAAATCTCCGAATCCTCAAAATAGCTTCCGCCCTCCTTGGCTGAGCTGTGCTCTCCACAATGAATACTCCTGAAATGAACGGTGAAATACCTGGATGGTATCTCCGATGGGCTAGGGTGTGTCTCTCAACACCGAAACCGATCAATGGTGGTGGTTTCCTCCAGAAATCCACAAAACAGTAAGGTCGGCTCTCCTCCTCCTCTCGGAACTCTCAACATCAAATCATAACAATGCATAATGAGGAATTAGGTCAAATTCCTCCCTTTATATCTTTCCCGACCTAATTCTTCGTTGACCTTACTTAACCTAGGCGCCTTTCCTCCTAAAGTGATTTATTTGTCAATTAAGTCCCCCCTTAACACCTTTTCATTCTAATTCTCCGTTGACTTAGGCTTAAGTGACTTTTCCTAAGTATTTTGGCTTAATTCATCGTTTAGCCGTTAATTCCTCCTTATTTCTCCATCTTGTTCCCTGTTTGTGCTTGACTATAGTCTATGGGAACATATAGACTACTAAGTCACTCCCTGCTAGCCTACTCTTGGGGACAGGGCATCACAGTCCTCCCTTCCCGAGATTGCTTGTCCTCAAGCAATATCCATCCTGGGTGCTGCAGAATATGCTCTCCCTCCCATGTGGCATCCTCCACTGGAAGACCCCTCCATCTAACCAAGCACTCTCTGATGACCCTGCTCCTCAATCTGCGCTCTCTCTGCTCTAGTACCTCCTCTGGCACTAGTTCCAACTGACCCTCCTCATCCAAGGGTGGCAACTCCTGTGAAATGCTAACCTGCTATCCCACCGCCTTTTTAAGGCAAGAGACGTGAAAGACGTTATGAATCTCGCTACCTTCTGGTAGCTCTAGCTCATATGCCACCTCGCCTATCCTCTTGAAGACTCTGTACGGTCCATAGAACTTTGGCTTTATTTTCTCTGCTCCGCTCCTCTTCAAGGAAGACTGTTGGTATGGCTGTAATCGCAGGAAAACCAAATCTCCTACCTCAAAACTGCGCTCAACTCTGTGTCGATCTGCATATATCTTCTGCTGATTCTGAGCTGACTGCAAGTTCTCCTTTGCTGATTGCAGGATCCTTTGACTCTCCTCCACCCAATCCTTGGCCCCCAGGACCCTGCTGTCCCCAAACACAGTATCTATAAAGGAGGATGCATCGTATCCATACAATGCCCTGAATGGTGACATCCTGATAGACATATGGTAAGTTGTGTTGTAGCAATACTCACCCATATGTAACCATCTCACCCAAGTGCGTTGCTGGCCCCCCACATAGTTCCTCAGATACCCTTCCACCCATTTGTTGATGATCTCTGTCTGCCCATCTGTCTGTGGGTGGTAGCTGGTACTCGTGGCTAGCTCTGTGCCTATCAATCTGAAAAGCTCCTGCCAAAAGGTGCTGATGAAGCGCCCATCCCTATCACTGACTATCTGCCTGGGTAACTCGTGCAACCGGAATACCTCCCTGAAGAACAACTCTGCTACCTATATGGCCTTGTAGTCTGTGGGTATGGCGAAGAAATGTGCGAACTTGGTCAGTCTATCGACCACTACAAATATACAGTCCCTTCCCTGCACTCTAGGAAGGCCTGTAATGAAATCCATGGAAATGCTCTCCCATTTCTGCTCTGGAATGGGTAGAGGTTGTAGTAGCCCTGCGGGATGGGTCTGCTCGGACTTGTTCTGCTGACAAGTCGTGCACTCTCGTATGTGTTTCAGCACGTCATCCTTGAGACCCTTCCATGAGAATCTCTCCCCGATCTACCTATAAGTTTTGAAGTATCCCTGATGCCCTGCTGTTGGTGAATCATGACACACCTTCAGAATCTTCCCTTTCAGGGTGGATTCTGGAACCAAGTAGATCCGGTTCTTGTAGAAAATGACGTCATCAAGAACCCGATATCTATCATCAATCACTTGCCCGTCCATCACCTCACAAGCAAATTTGTTTTTGGAGTATTCCACCAACAAATGAGCTTTCCAATCTGTACAAATATCCATCATCGAACATCCTGCTGGTCTCCTGGACAATGCATCCGCCACAACATTCCTTTTTCCCTTGACATACTCAATATCAAAGTTGAAGGCTTGGATCTTTGAGACCCACTTCTTCTACCAGATACTGCCTGAACTTGGTTAAAGCATGCATGATCGCTAGCATCTCCTTGTCGTAAATAGGATAGAGTCTCTCTGACTCGTCGAGCTTCCTGCTCTCAAACACAATGGGGTGGCCCCCCTGCATCAATACTGCTCCAATCCCCACCCCTGATGCGTCGCACTCTAAGACGAATGGCTGAGAAAAGTCTGGGAGGGCTAGAACAGGGCATGTGCTCATAACCTCCTTCATTTTGTTGAATGTCTGCTGTGAATCCTCTGTCCAATGAAAAGCACCCTTCTTTGTCAAGTCTGTGAGTGGTGCTCCCAACTGTGAAAAACCCTTGACAAACTGCCTGTAGTAACTGCATAACCCAAAGAATCCTCTCAGCTCCGTGAGATTCTTGGGCGTTGGCCAATCCACAATGGCTCTGATATTTTTCTGGTGAACCTGTACTCCTTGCCCACTGATGATATGCCCTAAGTACAGTAGTTCCCTCATGCCAAATTCACATTTGGATTCCTTGGCATATAAAGACCGGGTCTTCATAATATCGAAGACCTTCCCCAAATGTGCTAAATGCTCATCCCATGTCTTGCTGTAGATCAATATATCATCGAAGAATAGCAGAAGGTACTTCCTCAACTGTCCTCTAAAGATATGGTTCATGCAAGACTGGAAAGTGGCTGGTGCGTTGGTCAGTCCAAACGGCATGACCAAGAACTCAAAGTGTCCGAAATGGCATCGGAATGCTGTCTTCTCAATNTGTAGATCAATATATCATCGAAGAATAGCAGAAGGTACTTCCTCAACTGTCCTCTAAAGATATGGTTCATGCAAGACTGGAAAGTGGTTGGTGCGTTGGTCAGTCCAAACGGCATGACCAAGAACTCAAAGTGTCCGAAATGGCATCGGAATGCTGTCTTCTCAATATCCTGCTCCCTGATGCGGATCTGATGGTATCCTGAACGTAGATCAATCTTACTGAAGAAGACTGCCCCATGTAACTCATCCATCAGCTCATCTATGCGTGGAATGGGGTAACGATTCTTGATCGTTTTCTTGTTGAGCGCTCTGTAATCAATGCACATCCGTAATGTGCCATCCTTCTTCAGTACCGGTACTACTGAAGATGTAAAAGTACTCCTGCTGGGCCTGATATGCCCCATAGCGAACAATTCTTTGATTGCTTTTTCAATTTCGTCCTTAAATTTCTTGGGGTGTCTATAGGGTGTTGTAATCACCGGTGTGGCCCCTGCCTCTAACTCAATCATGTGCTCAAAATCTCTGTCTGGCGGTCTCCCTGGTGGTATCGGCCCAAATACTGGCTCATAACGTCCCAGAAGCTCTCTGATCTGTGGATGGTACTGCTCCCTACCCTCTGAGTCTTTTCGCGTTGTGATCCAACACTCTGCTGCGTAAGCCACATCAACATGACGAAAAATCCGCTCCATCCTCTTTGTCGATACTGCCCGAGGCGCCCCTGTAGACATGCCTCTCAGCACAACTCTCGATCCACTGGCATCTCTGAAGCTCATGGTCAACGTCTGATAGTTGAACCCAATCTCCGCCAATGAATATAACCACTGTACCCCCAATACAGCATCCGTATCTGATAGGTCAACTACATAAAACGTGTCAATCAGGGTGTAGTTGCCAAGTTTGACCTCTAGGTCAGGGATCATGTCCAAGCATGTCATCGTGTATCCATCAGCCACTGCCACATGGAATCCCTCAAACTCATCTGTGCGTAACCCTCTCCTGGCTACCAAGGATGCATCTATGAAGTTGTGGGTGGCCCCACCATCAACTAAAGCTGTCATGCATTGCCCTTGTACAAGGCCCTTGAGTCTGAGAGTGTTGTACCTGGGTATTCCTGAAACGGTGGCTATGGTTCCCCCTTTCACCTCTCTACGAGGTTTGGCCTCCTCCTGGGGCTTGGCCTTGGCCGGTATCTGAGGTTTCTTCGACTGCTGCTCTGGCTCATGTGTGGTCTCAGTCTCTGAATCATTGTCTGTCGGTGCCTGAATATCCTCATCCTCCTCCTCACTGCCTGATTCCACTTCAATATGGTGGATCTGTCCCTTCCCCATGCATCTATGTCCGGGGACCCAAGGATCTCTGCAGGAGAAGCAAAGCTTCTTCCTCATCAACTCCCGTCGTGTATCATCATCCAACTTGGGCTTGCCCTTCCATTCCCTTGGAAGATTCTTTGGATCCTTGTCTCTCTGTGGTACAAAGGGTTTAGTGAAAGGTTTAGTTTTTGGCACCGAATCCGCCAATTCTCTAGTGCGTCGAACGACATCCTGCAAGGAATGAGGTTGGTATGCCTTCACCCAACCTCTCAAGGGTTCTGTGAGCCCTTCGGTGAATAGCATGACCAATCGCGGCTCAGATATGTCTGTCACTGCCACTGCTACTCTCTGAAACTCTGAGATGAATGCCTTTGCTGTGCCAGTTTGTCTCAACTGGGCTAAATCTCTGAAGTGGATCTCTGGATCCCTCCTATCAAATCTATCCATGNAGGTATCTAGTTTCTGTACCCAAGCTCTGGCAGTGCATCTGGATGATCCGTCAAAAGAAGGTATGGTGAGTTTACCAAATTTTCGGATGAAGTCAATGTTATGCCCCTGCTGCTGCCCTTCCCTCTATGGCTCTCTAGGACGGTTCCTGAGTCTGAGTCCACAATACTCGACTAAGGTCATGTCCTGATGAAAGTCATGGCCCAAGGCCGCATACTCTCTCTGATACTCTGCAATGTCCTCTGCATGTGTGGGCGGTCTCTGTGCTATCGGTATATGAGCTGCTACCGGGGTTGCCCTCTGGAAACTGGGAAACAATGGACGTGGAATCCTACTCGCAGAGGTATACGTGCGAGTGGGTGACTGGGGTCTACTGCCTGCCCCTGAGTTCCCATGCTCTGCATGTGGGCCTTGTGTGCCCGGAATGTCTACCATAGCCAGTCTATCCGCTACCTGAGCCAAAGACTGAGACATGGTCCGCTGGCTAGCTAACATGTCACTGATAATCTGCATGAAGGCTACGTCTGGATCCACGGGGGCCTTACCATTGCCCTCTGGTCGTTCATACCTGTCACCAAGCCTCTTCTCTGCTTCGCGCTCTGCTCGTCGCTCTGCTTCTCTAAGTGCCTCTTCCTCTTCCTCTGAACTGGGAGGGAAGGGGGGAAAGTTAGTCCTGTCCCTTCTTCCCCTGCGCCTGTTATACGTGACATATTCGTCACCTTCGTGCTCACGGCCATCTGGTTCTTCTGCTGGATTCATGGTCTTTAGTCACAAGCTGGCAGGACTAAAGCTCTGATACCACTGAAATATCCCTGATCCAACTGATCAAGATATTCGCTACTGTTCTAATGCTCTGGCGTGCAGATCTGATACACTGGGGGTTTCTGGATGCTTTTTAGCCTTGTGTTTGAGATATTCTTCGGTTATTGTGGTTGCATGTTGGTTATTACGGTTGCATGTTGGTTATTACATGTGCATGTTGCATATTTAATGTTTAACAATCATATAAGGATGCATGCAAGAGTATATAATGTCAACTACTCAATATCATGAATAATAACGGTTCAAGCATGAAAATACAATAGCCTACTGGAAATATAGAATCTAGACGTCAGTCAGATCTCCTGGATCTGTACTGGAATACAATCGAATAACAAAAAAATACTCGTGATCGTAAGAAGATAGCAGATATGATGCATGCACGGATAGATCGACAAAAGTGTGCGATTCCGGAGAAATACGGTAACCGCTACCAGCTGGAAAACTCGACCTGAAGAACCCACTGTCAGAATGTGCTCGAAACTGCTCCAATAGATGCGCCCTGGTCTCTATATTGGAATGGATGTCTGTCGGAACTCGGATTGGACCTCTACGGCACTGGATCTGGACCCCTGGGGAGGTTTGCGCCCCTCCTGGGACACTGAATGCGCCCCAAAAGATTCCCCCGTCGGAATCTGCTGCTATATGGCTCGAAACGATCGTCTCGTCAAATGATGAAATGGGTTGGAAGGGTTTGTCCGGATTTGCCCTGGAACATCTGCATGCAACGCCAAATGTCTGTCCGGAACAACTGCGCCCTAAATGGATGGATGGATCGATCTGCAAGATTCCACCATCGGAATTTGATGATAGATGGCTCAATGGAAGCGCCCTGGCTGGATCTCTACTGGGTCGGAACGAATCTGCAATCGGGACACAGGTCTATTGCAGATCTCCGAATCCTCAAAATAGCTTGCGCCCTCCTTGGCTGAGCTGCGCCCTCCACAATGAATACACCTGAAATGAACGGTGAAATACCTGGATGGTATCTCCGATGGGCTAGGGTGTGTCTCTCAACACCGAAACCGATCAATGGTGGTGGTTTCCTCCAGAAATTCACAAAACAGTAAGGTCGACTCTCCTCCTCCTCTCGGAACTCTCAACATCAAATCATAACAATGCATAATGAGGAATTAGGTCAAATTCCTCCCTTTATATCTTTCCCGACCTAATTCTTCATTGACCTTACTTAACCTAGGCGCCTTTCCTCCTAAAGTGATTTATTTGTCAATTAAGTCCCCCCTAGATACAATTGATACAAGAGCAAGCTAACCACGTTTTACTTATATGTGTGCAGGATATCAAAATACTAAAGCATCACATCACATTACCATATTTATGAGATCATCATCAACACATTATATCATCAACACATTCCAAAGATTTAGAAGATTTAAGCACAACTGTTATAAAGATTATTGAAGATAATCCACACTATTAGTTGTTAAACCATCAAGTAGTTTATTAGGTTTGGTCCAGGGTTTAATTATTAGGCTTTCTTAAGATTTATCCAATTTTATTAAAGCTTTCACCAAAGCCTCCTCCTCCTATTGCCAAATAACTGCTGGATGCTCAATAAGTGTTGCCACCCTAGCTTGACAGGTCAGCTCAAAACAAGAGTACTTCCCGGAGAGGACACACCTGGTGCGCCACGGGACAGTCTCCTGCCACTACCCTCCGTTGTTTTCCTCAAGCCCCGTTTTAGATGGTGAAGATGGTGGTCTAAGGTACTCTAAGTAGTCTATTAAGTATAGATATTGATTAGGTAGACTTTTAGGTGATTATTAGAGTGTTTAGAAGATTTTAAGACACTTTAAAATTGCAATTTAGTGATATGGCCGAAACTGTTATTAGCCTTTTAAGTGTGTTGCTTCAAGCTTATGCAATTCAAATATATCAACACGTGTAAAGCAAATAAAGATGGCTGAAGAAGATTTAAGAATATCACATGCACTTAAAGAGCTTGCTATGAAAGAAAAGCACTAGGGCAAGAACAACTTGCCTTCAAGAGATTGAAAGAAAATTTAGTGTGTGTTTGCCTACTTAACCATTTAACAACACTCAAGCCTAAGCAAGTGGCTTCCAATAGATATAAGCAATAAAAGAATAAACCAATTACTTGTCAAGCACTTAGATGTTAAGCATTTAAGATCTAAGCCATGTGCATGAGAGAGAAAGAAAATAGACTTGAAATCAAACTAAGCAATATGATAGATCTAGTTAGATTATTTAAGTGTTGCCCAATATGCTTTAAGATTATGATGTTGATCTAAAACATAAACAATTATGACTTTAAACCATAGATTATTAATCACATCAAATCATCTACCACTTAACTTCACCTATTGGGGTATTCCTCTCCCAACTAGGTAGGCAATTAATTAGGTTTTGCTTAGTTAGGTTAATTTCTTTCAAGATTTAGAGATTAGGGCAAACAAGTAAAAGATTAAAGAGATAGAGAAACTAAGAAAGTAAACTACGAAGCAAGCAAGCAAGCAAAGGCAAACCTACCCCACGTCCTAGGTTGAGAAGGTGCCCCTCACCTTCTAAACCTCACGTCCTAGCTAAAAGGAAAAGCAAAAATGCTAAAAATGAAAACCCTAAGCTAGATCTACACTACCCAACAAGCTCACACAAAGAGGAAGGCCGTACCACTCCTTCCCCTATAGGTGTGAACCACTAGCAAGCAAGAAAAAGGAAGCAAAATGTACCAAAATGCCAAAAAATGGAAGGTAGGGTTGAGAGATAGTTACCAAACCCCTTGGAGGGCCTTCTAGTGTTGTGTGGATGTCCTTTGGGAAGCCAATAGTCCTCTCAATCAGATCTGAAACCTGTAAAACCAGCAAGCTGTGCTTGCTAGGAAAGCTACACACAACCAAGAAAAGTGATGGAAAAACCCTTGCCTTTTAGGGCAAGAACCTTCCACAAGAACAAGAGAGTATATGTGATGTAAATGACCTATCTAAACATGTTATGCTAGCTGAAAAATGAATGTGTATGAACATCAATATAGATGAAGAGTAAAAGGGTTAGAGAGATGGAGTGTATGAGTGCTTCAAGAGACCCTTCTCCTTGAAGGAGTTCCCAATGAAACCCTTGAAGTATAAACCTGCAAAACCTCCTTAAGTGATATGCATACAAGAGATAATATGTTGATGTATGTAAATAAAACGACACTTCAATCCTATCTAATACATCAAGATAGATAAACCCATTAATAGATCTACTTAGATAACACTTTACCTAAGATCAAAAGTTGCATTCACCCAAAGAAATTTGATACAATATTACCTCATAAGCATAAGAAAACCAAGCATATGCATTGCTCCTCTAGTTGTCCTCCAAAGTTTCTCCTTTATTATTACTCAAGAAAATAGATCTTGGAGAGAAAATACTTTAAAACCCTAGAGCATAGAATGGAAATGAATGCAATAATGGGAAGAGAGAGAGAGATGAAAATCAAGTAGCATAACAATAGCTCAAGATATGGTGAGTTGGGAGAGAGAAATGAGATCTATTTATACTTGGAGAGGCAAACCTACCTCTCTTGGATCTAAGCCAAGTGTCCACCACCAAGCAAATGAGTAGATCTCAAGGCTAGGGCACACCCTCTAGGGTTTGCACAATAGATCTAGGGTGTAGAAAAAAGGAAAAATAGTTGGGATGAAGCAAAAGGTGTGTGGGAGGCATGGGATTCGTGCCAAAGCAAGTGAAGAGTCACAAATAATTTTTAAAAATTATTTGGTTGAGTTCCAAGAAAAGGGAGGGCGCACTTCTCTTGGAGGGCGCACCTCTTGGGATGAGGTAAAGGAAAGGAAGGGTGATAGATGAGTGAGGTGAGGTTGGGATCACACAAAATCATAAGATAGGTTGTGGGATCCGTGCTAGGGAAAAGAAAGAGCCTCAAAAAAAAAATCGAATTTTTATTGGAGAGACACAAAAGGGAGGCGTAACTTCCTTGGAAGGCGCTCCACAAGGGTGAAAATCAAGAAAAAAGAAGGAAAGAGTGAAGTGGAGGGAGTGGGGTCACCTCTAGGGGTGATGTGGAGGCTAAAAGAAGTGAAAGCTCAAGAGAGGGGGCCACACTCAAGTCACTTGTGACTTGAGTGTGGCCCCCTCTCTTGAGCTTTCACTTCTTTTAGCCTCCACATCACCCCTAGAGGTGACCCCACTCCCTCCACTTCACTCTTTCCTTCTTTTTTCTTGATTTTCACCCTTGTGGAGCGCCTTCCAAGGAAGTTACGCCTCCCTTTATTAAAAAAGAAAAACGTCAATCCCCCTAGGGGGGCGTGATTTTTGAGTGCGGAGGTGGTGTAAGGGGTTAGACAAGGTTGGAAAAGGTTAGGAGGGTCATGTTATGCTTAGGGGGTCTCTCTCTAACCATCATTTCAACTTTTCACATCCTCTAACTCATTATTACAACTTTTACATTTTGCCATGTTTGGACTTTAGCAATTAAAATTGTTGTTTTAGACTGACTGACACTCCAGGTGGACTAACCCATGGCTAAAGTTGTCCGACTGAGCTGAAACTTGGTCCACGGATGTAGGGGGTGCTATTCCATTTCTTTTGAGCACAAATACCCCTATCAAAAGTCCAAGGACCTAGTTTTTACAATTATTGCTCAAAAATAATTAATTAATTAAATAATTAAACCTCCAAACTTAGGGAAATTTAATTAAAAATTAATTAATTAGAAAAAATTAACTTAGACTCAACGGAATTCCATGAAACTTTCTAAGATGTCTTGCATGGTCATTTACAATGATTCCCTATAATAGTTACCAAAACATAAGCCCACTAGAACGCTGTTCACCACTTTGGAGGAATTATTGCAAGTGTGAGGGAAAAACTCAAGGGAAATCAATAAGGCTGAAAATCCCAACTAATAACCTGAGGATAAAAAACCCTCGGTGAAAGGAACTCTCCCAGTGAACCGATCCCAAGGTAACTGACCTAGACATGACTCATGCAGACCTATTACATTATTAACCCATGCAGGGGTGCGAAAATTCCATTACAAAATAAAGTGCTGGGGCCAAACACTGCCCCGTAGGACCAAAAGTCTTCGACAACATGGCATCTGATGATGCATCTCTTCATGGCACATGAGTTGACCACCTGTGTTGGAGAGGCGGTGAACAAGCCCTAATCCCTCTCTCTAGCTATAAAAAGAACCCTACCCTCTAGCATTCCTACACACTCACTCACTCCTCACTCTCCTATGTTGTGGCTGCCTCAGTTGCTCTCTATTGGTGTTGGTGCGACCTCTCCTTTGGTTTATCAATTTCAGATCTGAGGTATTTTGCTAGTCTTGTTGTTGGCTGGGAGCTCCATCTTGTTGTCTGCTGGTGTATAAGGTACATGTGGTGCCTCCCTTGGCTGTCGGACCTGTCTACTAGAGCCATGGACCTTAGTACAAGTGCCAACCCCTTTTCTAGGCTGCCAGATTCGTGTATGAGAGCCGCGGCCTCTCCTCTTGGCTATCGCTAGTTGAGCTGGGCCTCCTTTGGGTGTTCTATACTTGCTGTCCTCTTTGTGGGAGGTTTATCCCTGTGCTGTCTTCCTGTTCTATGGAGGGTATTGTTGTTTCAGTTGTGGAGGGTATTGTTGTTCCCTTTTTGGAGGTCTTGTTGTTTCCTATTGTGGTGTTTTTGTGCTCTCAACTTCTTGCTACTGTGGACAACATCCTTCTTTGTGGTCTATTCCCTGACAAACTGTCCTTCAGTCAATATGATAGAGATCAAACCCTAGAGGTTTGATCCATGAACCTTAAACTAATTTTTTGAGCATATTAAAGAGGTCTACATCCACACATGAGATCTTCATATTTGAGCATATTTGAGATCTGCTGGGCCGATCCACTGCATGCGCAGAAGAATGAGCTGCATGCACTCAAAAATACGTTGCACAACTATTGAAAATGATTGGAAAGTTCGCCATGGTGGCAATACTTATCAGAATGGGCTGAAATCTGTCTCTGAAGGGTCGCCCTACTCTCTAGCACACTCTCCCTACCTCAGAGGTAAAGCTTCTGGCTATGTGATATACTGTTGGAACCTCAGATAGTTGTCGAAACCCTCACGCACTGGAAACTGCTGCATATGTGTGCCCTGGGAGTTTTACTCGTCGGAAACTGGTGATAACTTTCTCAAATGAAGTGCCCTGGTCTCCTCTCAAATGGGTTTGAGGGAATCTGGCTCACTCTAACTGGTTGGGCCTAGCGACCCTCTTCTGCTGCTAAATTCTCCAAGAAAACACATGCTGCAACTGAAAAATGTGCACTAGCTTGCGCTGGATCTATCTCTGCTACTGTAGACTGCAGTGTAGCACTATGAAGAACCTGAATGGGCCCTCCAACAGACTAGGGTGTGTCTTTCAACACCGAACTTCGTCAATGGCTGTGGTTTCATCCAAAACTCCACAAAACCTCACGCTGCAACTGACATATCTGCGCCCTAGCTGATACTGGACTTCTCTGTTGATATAATCTGAACCTGTGTGGTCCTCCCGACGAACTAGGGTGTGTCTTCCAACACCAAACTCTGTCAATGGCGATCGTTTCATCCAGGAAGCCACCAAACAAGAAGGAAGTCACTTGACTCTTCTCTGGGTTCTAATTTCCAATTCACAATCTGCAATAATGAGAGAATATGAGCCCCTATCTTTCTTTTGTATCCCTTTTCACCTTTTTCCCTTCAAGTGACTTTTAATTCATCTTTAATATTTTCTCATAAAATGAGTTTATTAATTTAATGAACCTTTTTACTCCAAAAAGTGATTAATTCGCCTTTATGATTTCTCTGGCCACTAAAAGTCAGTGTTCATCATCCCATCTTGTAGATATTTTCTCCTCGGTTCCAACGAGCTATTACACTAAGGTATTTCTCCAAGAAACAAGCTCCAAATAGTACATTTAGTGTAATTAATTAAAATATGCCCATTAATAACCCCGTTTTACGAAAATCGTCGGAATGCAATGGAACCAAGAACAAGCTATGCGGAAATGATCTTGATTATGAATAATGGTAAATAAACTAAGAAGGGCCCCATAAAACTCATCCAAACCTTCCGAGCTCACTGATGACATAGTCTCACTCCTCTGACTTGGCTGACTCAAGCCTTCTGAAGTGACTCTAACCGGATGTAATGTTCCCAAGCCATTATGCCAGGAACATCACGGTTTTGGTGTCTTTTTTTTTTAACTTTACTGGTTGTGGTATTTCGTCAAACACTTTGCTTACTGTGAATATTTAGGTTGCGCTTAGGGTTTACTGATGTGTTATATATGTGTTTGCAGCAACAGATAAGAAGATAAGCAATGTAACATACCTCAACCATATGCAAGATCAACAAGATGATAGACAAGCGAAAACACTGCACATCTGATTTTATTCATAAATAGAAGAACCTGCTACAAGGAGGAGGCCGATCTGGAATGCTCAACAAATGGCTCCAATAAAGACAATAGAAGCTGCTACAAATTGCTCCAAAAGAAGACTACAATAAGCCTCCAAAGGCTGAATATACCATGAATACCAATACAAGAAGGATTTGGGCTGTATGAAGTGTCAACCCCCAAGCTGGAAGATGCCATGTCCTGCTAAAATCCTGAAGACCCTCAATAATTCGGCCCTACTGTCAAAGACCTCCAAATGCTATGCTGAAGATGTTGAACTGTAGATCGGGATGAATGGAATCCCATCCTGAAATCTCAAACCGAAATACCAAGGGAAACTCCTCCAAATGCTAAATCCTCCAATTGGGTTGCGCCCTCCTGAAACTGTCAAACCCTACAATTTCGACCCTGATGAAGGAGGCCTCCAAATGAGTCCAAACTCGACCAAATGATAGATCAGGGTGGTAGGATCCCCCTACTGAAGTCTCAGGCCGAAATGCTATGGATAACTCCTCCAAACTGAATAGATCTGAATCTCAAAAATGCCCTCCTCTCCAATTCGTCCCAATGCTCTAGGAAATAATCTAAACCATAAATCTCTCTCAAGAGGCACTAGAAATCATGGCTAAGGCCTTGCAAGTAAAACCCAAATGCTCAAATCTCCAAGAGTCCCCTCAAACTCTTATAACGAGCCTTCCTTCACTGAATGGTGCGCCCCCCTTGCTGGAAACCCCCAATGGTGCGCCCTCCTTCTCTTCCTGTGCCTGTGGTTGGTGTAGAACCCTCCTGCACTGATGTAGATCCGAACTAGAATGGTGTGGGAGAGTATTGCATCTCCGAGACCAAGCTTGGGACAAGCTAGGTGGAATCTTTCACCACCGAATCGTCCTCTAGGGCTTGTTAAGTCAAAACCCTCAAAACCCCCAAGAGAGGGGGCCCTCTAGCTAGAAGCCAAATATCAAAATGATAGACATACATGAATGAATGAATAGAGGCCCTTGCCTTTCCTTTATATTTCCTTCTTAGCTTCTTCCTCCAAATTGACTTTCATTTTATTAATATTTAATTAATTAATTAAATCACTTTAATTTATTAATTAACCTTTTTACCTCTAAAAAGCGCCTTATCTCTCCTTGTGGCTTCCCTGGCCACTGAAAGTCACTTCTCACCATCCCATCCTGTAGTGTTGCTCCTCTCGATTCCAACGAGCTATTACATTGAGAGGTTCCTCCAAGTGATGTGCCCAAAATGACCTCTTCAGTGAGTTTAATTAACTTATAGCTCAAAATACTCAAAATCATGGAAATCGTCAGAATGCAACGAAACCAAGGCCAACCTGTGAGGAATGGATCATAATGATGAAATGGGGTGAGCGATGCAAGCCGAATCCCAAAATGCCTCTCAATAATCCCTGTACTCGCTATAGCATCCATCTGGCTACTCTGGTCATCATAAACCTCTGCAATGTGATGATGTCCCAAAGTGGGGACATTACACCGGATAGTAAGGGAATCCAAAAATGGGGACATGACAGTCCTCCCTTCCCAAAGATTGCTTGTCCTCAAACAATCCCATCAAACCCTGACACTTTGCCAATTGAACCCAATTGAAACTGAACATGATACCTGGGGTCCCAAACCAACCTGGAAGATGTGAAGCATCCTCCTCTCAACTCACTGCCCGATGAGGTACTGACATAAAAAGTCTCCTCCTGAATGTTACTGATGGGTAGAGCAACATGGTACTGCAAAATCGCAGTCAACCCCTCAACGAGTCGCTCTACTAGGGAGCCACTCTCATGCATCTCATGAGAGAACTCTTGAAAGTAACACTTGGCCTCCATAGAATATGATCCTGACCTCCATGACCACTCCAAGCCAAACATGGCCTCCTCCGGCTGAACATACTGCCGCCATAGTGAGGAACTACAAGACCTCAACAAATCACTAAATAATGAAACGCTCTCTTAAAAAGTGAAGCTCAATGGAAAATCTGAATGATTTCCCCCTATAAGGATCCACTCACCTCTATCAGTCAATGAATTGCCCAGCCTTGTAATCCCAGGGTCCCATGCTAATCTTCGAAAGGGGTCATCATGCTGACGCTGCACCACTCTGGCCATGACTGTCTGCCCAATGAACACATACTGAGTGCCCCACTCCTGGAACCCCATGCTAAAATACCTGTAAAGACTGGGCCTGCTATCAAGAAGCAAAATCTGTAAAGGTGTCCCCGCAGAACCAAATTCTGCAAATCCACTGCCATACTCAATCCTGGGTATCAAAAGAGAGAACTTGTCTCGCCATATAGAAGGAATCCCATCAAGCCCTCTCATGACAATCCAAGAATGGGGTAGACTGCTCACTGGCGTAACCCGGTCCATCAAGAAGTGAAACAAACTACCGACCAAATGAATCCTCGAATCCCATAGCCAATTTGGAAGTCCACCACTTCCAATTCCCACTGACTGCTGCTATGCCATACTGATAACTGTAGGAATCCAGCTTAGCCAATATACTGAACCCTGTATGCCACCAATTGATGAAAACCAAATACTAGGAATCAACCCCGTGCCTACTAATATGTCCTTCTGCTTCCAACCCACACAGAAAAATCTGCCATCCTCACTCCTGACAATGTATGCAGGCAAAGCCCGGAGTTTAGACACCCCATTGAAAAATAGCCCTATCTCCTGTGGTGCCTCAAACTCATACAAATTCTCGGAATGCCCTGCCCAAGATGTATCATAAGTCACCCTCATGATCATCTCCCTAAATGTGGACTCAGAGACTAAATATGGGCCATCTTTATAGTAGATCATGTCGTCCCCCAATCTGCCTCTGTCAACTTGCGCATTGTCGACATGTCCCAAATGGAGAATCTTTGTCATATCTATAACGACCCAGGGCTCACCTAACTACCTCACACAATCCTCCCATGTCCTGTTGTACTTGATGAAAGCATCAAGGAACGGTAGCAGAAACCTCCACGACTGTAAGCCCGATTGGAAAGTGTCACATACATTGGTCAATGCCAAGGGTATGACAGAGAACTCATCCATGTACGTTGGTGGACTATATCTGAGAAGTCACTCAGACTCCACGCTACTCCCATGCCATCATATGCATCCAAAGGTGTCTCTTCACACTGATGGTCAACCCTACTCTCTCCACCATCACATGTACTACGACAGCTGTTGATATGATCTCCAAAATCCACGCACTGCGACAATGAAATGGAACACTCTCCACTAGAAACTCCATGCTTCATCAAGTATGGCTCTGCCCTACACTCCAATGCATCCCCATGTTCGCCACTGTACACCTCTGCTTGCCATTGCAGACGACTGCTCATCACTGTATGCCCCTGTATACCATTGCATACCCCTATGTCCTTCGGTACCATCCTGTATCCTGGATGTACCACTGTATCTACTATCAACCAATCCATGAATATCAACTGACCTTGGATCCTATATAGACGTGTCCTCATCATGGGTGTCAACTAACCATGGATCCCAAATGGATGTGTCCTCACCCGAAATGTACTTGTCTCCACAATCCATGAGTGTATGCTCAAATGTCTCATGAGCAATCAATGAGCTCACCAAAGGTGGTGGCTCTTGCAACACATGTGAATCCTTAAAAATCTTCATGTCATATCTCCCTACAATCACCTGTAAGTCTGAATGCCCCTCATGCTCACCCATCACATGAGGCTCCTTCATCAATTCGACAATGTCATTGACAACGTCCTAAGAGAAGGATGATGTATATGACTGACGACCTACTGAAATGGATGAAAGAGATGCCTGACTCAATTCCTCTCGAAGCTGCTCTACCTGTAACTCAAATTTTTCAAGGACCATATGTGTGCTCTCCGAGGAGTCTGTCTGTCTACCTCATGCACTTTCCCTTCCAACGCATCCTGGTACATGCCACCCACTACGAGAAGATAATCCTTATCTGTGAGAAGCTGTAGGTAGTTAGATCTAGTCACTACCATGGCCTCCTTGAGTGTAATAAAATCCGCAAGGGAAAGATCTCCTCTCAAGCTGTCCTGTGCCATAGTGGCTCTCCTTCTTGCCCTCAACATCTTTGAATCCCATCTCCAAAGTTCGGTAGTTCATGGTGATCTTTCCCAACGAATACAACCACTAGAACCCCAAGACTATATCTGTATCAGATAGGTCAACTACATAAAAACATCGATCACTGAGTAGTTGCCTAATTTCAATTCCAGATTCGAAATCCTGTCTTGACAAATCATGTTGTAACCATCTGCTACTGCTATGTTAAATCCCTCGAACTCCTCTATTTGCAAGCCTCTCCTAGCCACCAATGATGCATCAACAAAGTTGTGGGTCGCCCCACCATCCACCAAGGCCATGACTCTTTGCCCCTGAATGACTCCCTTGATCCCGAGGGTGTCGTAAGATGTAATGCGACTGTGACCCAAGGTCACCAATCCGTGATACCACCACTCGTGGGCCTCCCCCTCAAGATGTAAAGTGGCGAAACTGATGGCGTATGATTCAGACATCTGGTTGAGATGGAAATAGGTATCAAGCTTCTGCACCCATGCTCCAGCTGAGCATTTAGTAGACCCATCAAGGAGGAGATTATCAGTTTCCCAATCTTCCTAATGAAATCAATATTTTGTTGTGCTCCTCTAGGCAAGTCTTTGGGTCATTTCTATACTTTATGGTACAAAACTCTTGTAAACTTATATTTGCATGAAACTCCGAACCTAGAGCCATATACTCTTTCCTATACTATGTGAAATTCTCTGTTGGTTGTCCTTGTCTGTTGTCGTACTTATACACACCTATTAACGTGGAGAAGTCTCCAACCCACTTGGTGTGTCCTTATAGGCACAAGCCTAAGTCTAGACCCAGTGTCACCTCGATTTAGACCTCTTCCATCTAGGCTCACTCCTAGGGAAGCCAACAGGGATAGACCCTACTTACTATGTTAAGATAGATTAGATGATCTAGGAGTTAATTTTAGTTCTTAGGCTAGGGAGACCCAACCCAATGACAAACACTCAATGCAATGCAAACTTTCAATGACAAGCACACCCCTTATCCACTAAACAATGTTAAGACTAATGCCTAAAGATAAATAAATGGAGTCAATGAGAGATACAACAAATTACAATTATACCAAAATAAATGATGCTATGGGACATCCACAAAGAATAAAATAAATTATTTTGCACTTAAACTAATTATGAATATTATCTACAAATTGAAATACAACATAAAATATATATATAATGAAATGAACAACTAAATGATTATACAACCACAAATTAGATAATGAAATATCTACACAATGGATTAGATAATGAAACAAATACTAGCTTTATACAAGTATCTCCAAATGAATAAATAATGCTTACTACAAAAATAGAGGTGTTTTAGTACATGTAAACATCCACGATGAGAGAAAGTGACTTAAAACATGAAATTGCTTGGAAATTAGAATCACATGAAAAGTAAATTGCTTGAAATGTAAAATTGCACAACTTGAAGAAATTGAAATTGCTTTGAAAACTTGAAGTGCAATGTTGTGAGAGTAGTGTGTAGGTTAATTTTAATACGTTTTAGGTCCCTCTTGGGTTAGGGGGATTAAAGTGTGATAGATACAAGCCTAGACTATGTGACTACCCTGTTGCCGTCCTTATACACACTTGCAAACATGGACTATGTCCAATCCACTTAGTGTGTCCTTGGAGGCACAATGCCCAAGTTCAAGCCCATTGTCACCTCGACTTGAACTTCTTCCATCTAGGCTTACTCCTAGGGAAGTCAAGGGGGGTAGACCCTAGTTACTGTTTGAGTTAAAAGATTAATTCTAGGAGTTGATTTTAATTAGTTAAAGGTTTGGGGGAATCTAGCCTATATGAGAGGGAAACAATGCAAAGTGCAAACTTCAATGAAATGCAGCCCTTTCCCTAAGTCAACTATGACTAGTGCCTAAGGTTGGGCAATAGAGTTAGCTAAAGTTACAACAAGATCTAAACTAAGCAAGAATGACTTTACAAAACTTACAACTAGATATAAAAGAATAAAGCAACAATCTACACAAGTTAGAGTGCAAGAATAACTAAGAGATACAACAATATACAACTATGAACAAGGAAAGGAAACAAGCACTAACTAAATCTAACTTGAAGCTAAGTCGAACTAACTTGATTTGATTGTGTAGGGAAAGAAAAGATTACTCAAGAAAGGATCACCACAACACAACAAACCAACAAACCCAAACAGTGAAGTGCCTCCACAAGATGCGCAACTTCAAGGGGTTGTTTCAATGGCTTCAACACAATTACAAACCCAAATAGTGAAGTGCCTCCACAAGATGCGCAACTTCAAGGGGTTGAGCAAAGATAAATGCAAGAGCAACAAAAGAGCCTCCAAGGGCAAGTGCGCAACTTCAAGTGGACAAAAATAAAGCAAGTAAAGCCACCAAGGGAAAAGAGATGCGCAACTTCCAAGTTCACTTAGTTAACTTAGTTTAATCATCCACAAATTGCTCAATAAAATAGCATGAAAAGTAACTTGAAGTGAAATGCTTGCTGAAATTATAGAGCATGAACCATGAAAAGGTTGTGAAATTAAACCAAGGTTAATGTAGGTAAATTTTAGGATTAAAGTTGAGTAGATGAAGTATAAATCCTAAACTATGTGACTTCCCTAAAACTCTCCCCGCTTATACCAAAAGGACTGTTGGGTGCTCAATAAGTAAGGCAAACAAGGCCTTACCCTAGCTCCATAGGTCAATCCGGGGAACAAAAGTACTCAAACAAGGGGGACACCTAGTGCCGTGAGACCATCCCTGATCTAACACCCCAAGTTCTTTCCTCAAGTCCCTTTTTTGATAGCAAAGTTGGGACAGTAGCAGGTGCTCTAATTAAACTAGTTTATTGAACTCCTAAAGATATAAGGATAAATTGAACCTTAAAATTGATTAAGTTAAGTTAAGTTGAGTGCTTGAATATACAAGTGCTTGAAAGTACAAGTGCTTGCAAGTGAAATAAAAGTACTTGAAAGTAAATAACATGAAAGTAAAGTACTTGAAAGAGGAATAACTTGCAATAACTTGAAAGTTAAAATAGATTGCTTGAAATGAAAAAGCTTGAACTTGAAAGCAAAGTAAATACTTGGAAAGAAAGAAATGCTTGGAGAACACAAGTAAGTTACTATGCCTCCATGGACTTAAGCAAATAATAGATGATTAGCTTCTAAGATTTAAAGATATAAACCACAAAACATAAGCAAATAAAAGAAATAATCATCACCATCTACCTAGCCTTATGTTATAGCATGGTTGGCTTGGCAAAACATTATGCTAGGTAGGAAAACAAATAATGAATGAAATATAACTCGAAAAGTAAATCTATACTACTTGCAACCACAAGTGCACAAGATGGAGGACAAAGCCTTCCGGTTTTGTGCACAAGTGGGTGAAAATAAATAACTTGAGATAAAATAACTTGAAAAAGAAACTAATCTTAGTCACACAACCTTGTCTTCAGGACAAGTGGGACAAACAAAGAAATAAACAATGCTGAAATAAAATGCTAAACTCTAGCCATACGATTTAGCATGGTTGGCATGGCCAAACTCTATGCTAGGTGTAGGCAAACTAAAGAAATGAAATTGAAGAAATTTAAAACTTTTAAGAAATGCAAGCTCTAGAGACTCTCTTGGGGCTTCCTTACAATGAATAGAAGAGGAAGAAGAAATGGGTATTCAATACCCTTGCTTGGAGCATTGATCTTAGACTTGTAGATGCCCCAAATGGGCTGTAGATCCCTCTTTTGGTGAAAACCTGCAGAAAATCAGCAAACAAAAGCTTGTTGGAAATGCTACAAAACCACCAAATAACTTAAAAAAAATTGTTATTGAAAACCATAAATTTTTAACAATAAAAACAGCATATAATGTGTTGAATAAGAGCTATTTTATAGCAGAAAATGTACCCAAAATATTAGAGGAATAAGATAGAGAAGAACAAAAATTTAAAGAGGATTTTAAATGGGTGAAGGGATAAATTTCCAGATCTGAAATTTATCTTTTTCAACCCTTAGTAACTTGCAAGTACAAGAGATTAAGCTACAAGACAAGTAAGGGGGTGAGTAGATCCAAGAATATCAACAAAATACTTTGCTAAAATTAGGAAACTACTTCACGTAAGACCTGTTATCCACCAGTTTGCACAAGCTGGATTTCCTGAAGAGCCGCCAGAGAATGAGCAATCAGTGCTCATATTTTGCAGATTTCAGAGTTCAACAGGTCTTATAAAAGACCCATTTTTTCCGCATTTCCACCATTGTAATAAATGTCCTAAGTATGAAATTTTGTAAAAGGCTGCTGGCCACCCAAGATCAGGAGTGAGCACATACTTTGGAGTGTTTTTTTCTACTTGTTAATTAGTTTTTCTGCTTGCCTTAGTGAGCGATTAAATAATTTCTAAGTTTTTTCACTCAGAAGACTTGCTCCAGAGTCGGAGTATGTGCTGGCAAGCAGGTTTTGGCATGGAAAATCGAATGTCTAGTGTCTAAATGTATATAAGTTCATACTAGGACATAATGTTTGAGTCATTTGGAAATTGCACGTAGGTTTGATAGGGTTTTTTTAAGTTTTAGTGAATTAATTAAATTCCCGCAAAATTGGAATTTATTAATTCTAAGTCAATAAATGTAAAAAATATGGCATCACATGTTGTCAGATGCCATATTTACAGTCGTTTTTTAGGTCGGAGTATCATGTAAACCCCTATTTCCCATCTTTCGAGACTAAAAAGTGATTATTATCACTAAAAAATCAATTTTACTCGAAATTTACGGAAAAAGGGTAATTTAATTAATCTCCTAAATTTTAGGAGAACTGGGGAACATGTTTTTTGTATGTCCCTAGTTGACTAAATGTCTAAGGCGAGTTAGCTAAGGGGAGGTCGACTTAACTAAGATGACATGGAGTTGGGAGAAGGTTCCAATGAAGGAACTCGATTCAATATCTTGAGTGGCACATTCCTAAACCCTAGCGCATCTCTTAAGTGGCCCACACATCACTTAACTAACCCATCACTCACACTCACTCACACTCATTCCCACTCCTCACATAACTCATCCTCCACTTCCCTTCCACTCTACATATCCTAACACCTCTCCACTCCACTTCCTATTCACTCCCATGCATCTCCTCTTCACTCCCACGTAACTCCCTCATATCCTCACACTTTCCTAAACCCTAAACCTAAACCTAGCGCATGCATTACTTAGGGATTGTCACCTCCCATTCCTATTTAAGAAAGGGTCGACCTCTCCTTTAGCTAGTCGAATCTTGGGCAAGCAAGCATTGTAATGTTGTAATATTTTCTGGAATAATAAAGACTTTGGAGCTAGCTTTGGTGTGTGGACTCAAATGTGTGGATGAATGTTGGATACATGATGTGATGTTATACTGATTTTATATAGTATCTTTGCTATTTGGCTAATCATAGGGATATTATTATCTAGATGGAGTAAGTTGTTTAATTTGTTTATTACTCAATTTACTTGTTGATCTATACTCAAACATTTCATTGCATGTGTGTTTTTGCTTAAACTAATGTGCTCTCGAAGCCTTTTGTGTAGAAAAACACCAAGTGCAGGAACTTGCAGGTATCAGTGTTGCATGTAATATCATTCTCTTGGAGAGGCAAAGGAGCTCGGTTGTTTCCTATTTTCTGTCCAAGAAGATTCTTAAGGAAGGCATTCACCCTCTTCTTCACATCAAGGAGAACCCCATAGCTCAATTTTCCCAAGTTCAAGTGGAAACTCAAAATCTCGATAAAATTCTTTCCCCTTCTTTTTTTTCTTGGTTGCATGCTGTTTAGAATAGTTTCAAAGTTTATTTTCAACATCTAAAGGCTGCATGCATTTATTTCCTAGATCAAATTATAATTTTGTCAACTTTTTAAAGAATAGATCTAGGCATTTTGAAACAATTTATTTGGTCTTCTCATCTAAATTTTAGATCAAAGTTCTTTGCTTAGTTTTAAATTGTTTATCAAGCTGTTTAGAGATTGTATGTTTGCTGTTCTAGAACAGCAAACAAAAGTCACTAAAAAGAGCCTAAGTTATGTCTGTTTTAAGTCTCAAAAAAGCCCTAAAATTCACTTTTTGCCTTAGAAAAAATTTCAAATTTTTTATTATTATTTAGAACTCTTTATTAGCTTGTTCTAACTTGATTTACTTGCTGTTTTATTGCAGCAATTACAGATAGAAGAGGAGACTTTGCCTGTTTTAGGCAAAATCAAGGCTTCCGGGGCACCCTGGGGGGTTGTGACTTCATTAAAACGAAGTTTCTCTTTTCTATATTTTCTTCTTGTACTCTCCTTGATGATCCAAAAATAAGGATCCCTCTTTTTCTAAAGGAGCTAAAAACTCAAAGAGAACTCTAGTTCTCCATTGTAATAGTGCAATAAAAGTGGGCCCTTTGTGCCCAGTTTCTTCATCCCCTTAGGGGGATTTGTGTTGTGGTTTGCTTTTTTGTCTCTTAAAGTTGTGCATGCTTAAATCTAATAATCAATTACACAAGTCAAACATATCAAACACACTACAACAGTCTAACTTCTATGCATGTTAAATAATTCTCAAATTTTCATGCATACTTAGTTAGCTGGTTTTAAGTATTTTCTTTTCTTCAATCAGTTTTGCAACAACATTTAAATCTTCAAGCAGTATCTTGGTAATTTCTCTCAACAACAAAGCAGGGTACATAAACTTAATTGTTGTAATTCTTTTCTTTCATTTTTTAAGTGTTTTGTGAAAGTGCCTCATTTACAAAGCAAGGTGTGTGATCGATCTATTTCATTTTTATCTAGTAAGTGAACCTTGCTAGTATAATTAGGACAATCTTTGAGTGGTATTATTCATCTAATATCTCTACCCTGGGTGGAGTGTGTCAAGTCAAGGGGTAACTCGCCTCGTTGGACCTACGACACACCCAGTCGACAAGTTTTATATTGGTGAATAATACATAAGGAGGTCAAACACTCTTCAATAATTAATTACAAAATTTACCTTGATAAAATCTTCGATCTACACTGCCCACGACTCTCTTTAAGGCACTGGTTAAAACATACTTTCAATCTTTCTTATGTGAGCAGTTTTACTTATGCATGTTATCTAATTCTCTTTATGCTCTTGATTGTTGCAAATGTTGTAACCTTTTGATGTATAAATGTTTCATGAGCAAAATGTTCTTTATGATGATAAATGCTAAGTGGTAAATGATCGAATTTCATTTTCAGCAATAAACTCCTAGAATAAAGTGTTTTTCTTTCTTAGTTTAGAAAAGCCTTAGTTTATTTTTATAGGGACTACCCCTCTTAGCTTCGCTAGGAGTTGGCCTAGATGGAGGAGTTGAGGATCAGGTGACAACACCTTGACTCGAGACTTGCCCTCAAGGACACACCAAGTGGATTGAAGGCTTCTTCGATGTTAACCTAGGTGTGTATTAGGACGACAACAAGACCTATGGCAATATTACCATAGATCTATCCAAGCAAAATACTTTGCTTGAACACCCTACACTAAATTTATAAGCAAAAACTCAAAATAACCACAATACAAGTTACCTCCATTGTAGATCCAAAGCAAAGCACCAAGAAGATTCCCAATGCCAATGTTTTCCTCCAAAGATTTATTTATTAGAAACAAGCTTGAGAAAATACTTGCCACAAGCTTGAGAAAAGAATTATAGAGCAAGAAAGAATGAGAGAGAAGAGTGGGAGAGATAGGAGAGGATAGGAGAAATTTGGGTAGAATAACCTTGCAATGAAAATCGATCTGAAAAGAGGGAGGGGAGGCCTTTATTTATGCCTGGAAGGCAAGAGTGACCCCTCTTGGATGAGCTCCAAGTGTCACTCTCACAAAAAAACTGTAAATCTCAAGGGGGGCGCACTTTTAGGGTTTTGGAGTAGTGAGGGGTGTAAGGTATGAGTGAGGGGGGATGGGAAAACACTTTTAGACCACCCAATAGTCTAACTTAGGCATTAGGAGGGCGCTCTAAGGGTTAGGGGGCTGTTTTCCACTTTATTTCATGAGTTGGGTTGAGTTGCTCATCAAGGGGGGCACAACTCACTAAGGGAGATGAGTGTGGTGGAGTGATGGTAAAGTGTGGGGGATAATTTAAGTTAGGAAAAGGTTTTCCTAACTTGGGAATAAGGTTTAGGATAATCTTCCACTCTTTCTCTAATCAATTTGCTCATATTACAACTATTTGACATTTTTGATTTTGTCAAATCAAGCAATTAAATTGTTGTTTTAGACTGACTTGGACTCCTCATGGACAAACACCTAGCAAAACTTGTCCAATTGAGCTGAAACTTGATCCAAGGGTGTAGGGGGTCTCATTCCATTTCTTTTGAGCACAAATACCCCTATCAAAAATCCTAAGGACCTAGTTTTTACATTTTTACATAAAAAATAATTAAAATTACCATTAATTGGGTAATTTTAAAAAATTAAAAAAAACTACTTAGACTCGACGGAATTCCGCAAGACTCTAGGAGATGTCTAGCATGGTCATTTACAATATTCCTAAACCCTAGTCACCCACAGGGCTCGATCATTAGAACGCCTTTCACCACTTTGGAGGATTATTGTGGGAGTGAAAAACTCAAGGGCAATTAAAAAGACTGGTTAGGCCAAATTAATTACCCGAGGAAAAAAAACACTCGATGAAAGGACTTCCCTAATGATAAAGTCCTATACAACTAACCTACAATATGATCCATGCAGACCCATTACATTATTATCCCACGCAGGGGAGCGGAAATTCCAATTACAAAAAGAAGTTTTGGGGCAAAAATACCTTGTAGAACCAAAAAGTTTTCAACTTTGTTGCACCATCAGGTACATATATTCATGGCACATGGAGTTGACCCCCTAGTCGAAATAGGTGGTCAACATACCCCAAAAGGTTATTCCCTCAACCAAAAAGAATTGTTGGGTGCCCAAGAAGAAGGACAAACAAGGCTCTTCCCTAGCTCCACAGGTCAACCCGAAATGCTTGGGTGCTCAAGCAAGGAGGACACATAGTGCCATGAAGCCGTCCCTGACTTCCACCCCTTGTAGCCTCCCAAGTCACCTTTTTTGGTGATTGAAGCAATAAAAGTTTGGATGCCTAATTACTAAACTCCAAACCTTTGCCCTTTCTTGTCACCTGGGATCCACAAAGTGGCAAGGGGAGAGAATACAGGGCAAAGATGGAGCACAAATATGATTACTTTTGCAATAATTGAAAATGACTTGGAAATTTAAATTGCAGCCCCACAACAATGGCACAAGTGGAGGACTAGCCTACCGTTTTGGCCAAGGTGGGTATAATAAAAGAATTTAAATGACAAGAAAGTAAAAGCAACCTCAACAATGGCACAAGTGGAGGACTAGCCTACCATTTTGGCCAAGGTGGGTATAATGAAAAAAAATTAAAAGACTTAGAAATAAAGAGCAACCCCACAACAATAGCACAAGTGGAGGACTAACCTACTGTTTTGGCCAAGGTGGGTATAATGAAGGAAATGCAAGAAAAATAAATCTAACTCTAGCCTTCACAATTTTGCAAGGATGGCTTAGGCCAATCTCTTTGCAAGGTGTGGACAATATTTCCTAAGTTATTACAATATCAGATTTATATCTTTCTTGAGAGAAGGCAAACCCAAGAGACTCTCTTTGGGTTGCTTACAACACTTTAGAAAAGGAAGATGAAGAGGGATTTGATATCCCAACTTTAGAATGCCTTTGGAGTGCCTTGGGGGCTCAAAACAAATAGCACTTCCTCCTTGTTGTTGGAAATATGCATAAAAATCAGCAAGGTATTTTTTGCTAGAAAATGCTACAAACACCAAAGACTTGTTAACTTTTATTAGCCCAATGAAACATAAATTTAAGTAGAGAAATCTGAAAATATAAGTGAGTTTAAATGACAATTATAGAACAAATAAGTGCTTATGAAAGAAAGGAGAATGGTGGATACAAAAGGAGGAAAACAATGGAAATTTTGGTTGATTGAATGAGTGAGTTTTCCACTCTAAAAATCACTCCTCCAATCCACTAGTGACCTGCAAACATGTATATCTCTTGCTACACAAGACACAAGGAGATGAGAGCATCTAAAAAAACATACAAAATACTTTGCAAGCTTGAAAAGAAACTACCACAAAATTAATAGTAATACTACCACTAATTATTCCCAAGCAAAATACTTTGCTTGGGCCTCCAAGTTAAACTAGTGAATACAAGAAAATACAAGAAATGAAATGCACAATATCACCTCACAAACACCATGAAAAGCATCAAGAAGACTCTAAATGCACACAATAGATCCTCTAAAGCTTCTTTTATTATCCACAAAATGTTGCTACAAATAATTGTAGCAAGATTTACAATGAGAATATGAGAGAGAGAGGGGAAAGAATGAGAGAAATTTTGGCATAATAAACTTGCTCTAAGAATTGATGAAGAAATGAGGAGGAGAGGCTCTCTTTTATAGATGAGGAAGAGGAGAGACCCCACTTGGATGAGCTCCAAGTGTCATCCATCCATGGGGGGAGTGTCTCTTCAAGGGGGGTGCACCTTTAGGCTTAGTGAGGTGAGTGAGGGATTAGGGGTGAGTGGGGAAAGGGGAAAACACCTTTCCCACTCATCAAAAGGGTAGTTAGGGTCAAAGGGGGGTATGTCCAAAGTTTTGGGGGCCCTCTTTCTATATTTTTAATTTTTCATGAGTGCATGAGCAAGGGGGGCGCCTCTCTTCTTAGGAAATGGTCACTTGTGGTTGTTGGCTTAGCAGGGAGGGGTTTTCTAAGTGGAAAATCAATCTCCCAACTTAGGAAAAACATTAGGAATCATTTTCCCACTCTCTCTCATGGATTTAGTGACTTTTACAAAATTTGGCTATCTTAATTTAACCAATTACATGCTGATTTTTGATTGACTTGGACTCCTCATGGACAATGGCTTAGCAAAACTTGTCCAAATGAGATGAGACTTGGTCCAAGGGTGTAGGGGTTCATAAACCATTTGATTTGAGTACTCATACCCCTATACAAAATTCGCAAGGACCACTTTTTTACATTTTACATAAAAAATAATTAAAAATCCCTAGTTTGCAGGAATTTTAATTATTTAAAAAATCCTATCAAAATTTAACGGAATTCCGCAAGACTCTAGGAGATGTCTAGCATGGTCATTTACAATACTTCTAGACCTTAGTCACCCATTGAGATCGGTTATTAGAACGCCTTTCAACACTTTGGCGAATTATTGTGAGTGAAAAACTCAAGGATAATTAAAATTGCAATTAAGCAAGGTTAATTACCTGAGGAAAAAATAACACTCGATGAAAGGACTTCCCTAATGATAAAGTCCTAGGAAACTAGACAAAAATTGACTCATGCTAGCATATTACAATATTATCCTATGCAGGGGAGTGGAAATTTCGATTACATAGAAAAGCGTGTCGGGGGCAAAATTTGCCCTGTTGAGAAAAAGTCTTCAAAATGGTTGTACCAATAGATACATATCTTCATGGAACATGGAGTTGACCCATAGTCGAAATAGGTGGTCAACATCTTGCTCCATATGGGGATGTGTGTTCGATCTTTTTTAAAGGAGAGCATGCGAGAACCTTTGAATCTACAAAACAAAGTGCTCACCAATATCCAACATAAATACATGTATAAACATGATAATCAATAAATGAGATGTTATTGACAATAATTACATAAATGAAATTATGATACAATGAATAATATAAGTAAAATAACTATACAATCAAATGAAATAATATAAAACTGAAAGCAAAGGAGAAGGGTTAGAAATACGTTACAAAGGGTGCCCCATGGACACCAATTTGCTCATCATCTGAAAAAGAGTTTGAGTTGTTGCCCATTCCTTGGAATGTTTATGGGCTCACCATCCAAATAGCTGAGGTGGAAAGAATTTGGACCTGCTATTTCCCGGATCACAGATGGACCCAACCACAAATTGTCAAATTTGCCATGCTTTCCTGGTTTCTCTTTGGCTTTATCCCATAATAATATTGTGTTCCCAACTATGAAATCCCTCTGTCTAGTTGATTTATCAAAATCCTTTTTAACCTTAACTTGATTTTTGCAATTTTGATCATAAGCCTTTACCCTGCTTTCATTTAACTCTATTATCTGATTAACCCTGTTTTGAACTGCATCCTGTTCTATGGAAAAATCCTGAACCAAACCATAAGTTGGAAGTCTAAGGTGTATTGACAACCTAGCCTCCAAACCATAAACCAACTCAAAAGGACTTTTCCTTGTTGTTGCCTTCTTAGTTATTCTATCAGCCAATAATGCATACTTAATCTTACTATCCCAAGACCTTTTGTTTTCCCCAACAATTTTCTTGACTATGGTCATTGAGTTTTTATTACTTGACTCAGCTTGACTATTTCCTTGGGGATAATAATCTGATGCATGAGATAACTCTATTATCTGATTAACCCTATTCTGAACTGCATCCTGTTCTGTGGAAAAAGCCTGAACCAAACCATAAGTTGGAAGTCTAAGGTGTACTGGCAACCTAGCCTCCAAACCATAAACTAACTCAAAAGGACTTTCCCTTGTTGTTTCCTTCTTAGTTATTCTATCAGCCCATAATACATACTTGATCTTACTATCCTTAGACCTTTTGTTTTCCCCAACAATTTTCTTGACTATGGTCATTAAGTTTTTATTACTTGACTCAACTTGACCGTTTCCTTGGGGATAATAATCTGATGCATGAGATAAGATAATGCCATATTTAAAACAGAAAGAAGACATTTCTGGTGAACAAAAGGCTTTAGCATTATCTGTTACTATCTTTGAAGGCACACCAAATCTAGTTATGATCCTGTCTTCAAGGAATTCCATGACAACCTTTTCAGTTGCTGACTTAGTGGGAATGGCTTCAACCCATTTAGTGAAGTAATATGTAGCTGTTATGACCCATGAATAACCATTACTTGAATTATCTTTGAACTTTCCTAGGAAGTCCAAATCCCACAGCTGAAAAGGTGCTTCAACCACTACTGGTTGTAAAGGGAGGGATGCTAACTTCTGCTTTCCTGTGAAAAGCTAACAAGGCTCACATTTTCTCACAAACTGATGTACGTCTGAAAAGATGGTGGGCCAACAATATCCCGCTCTAAGGATTTTGTGTGTTGTTGTTTTAGCCGCATAATGACCACCACAAAACCCAACATGGAATTCATCCACTAGTTTCTTAGATTCAACTTCATCCACACATCTAAGGATAATTCCATCAGGATTTATCCATCCTAACCCATCTCTAGTGAGGACATACTTAGATGATTTTAATCTTAAAGCTCTTTTCTTATGACCCACTAGATGACTTGGACATGTGAGATTCTTAAGATAGAAAATAATATCTGCATACCACTCAACCCGTTCAAGCTTCAATAAGGTAGGAGAAAACTCTTGATTATTGTTTTGACAAATCATTCCCAAGGCCCTTTCATTCCCTTCAGTCAACATCTTAGCTAAACCTTGTCCTTTGACCAATTTGGTGGGTTTGATTTCCAAATCATACTCTTGGATTTTAGCAATCCATCTACCCCTTGCACCTAATCCTTCTGATTGAGACAATACATCCTTAACTGCTGAATTAGGCACATACCCAATTGCTTTGGAATATCCCATGAAGACTTTGAAATGTTTTAGGGACTTCACCAAAGCATAGGCCTGTTTTTCAAACATGGGATACTTCAATTCTGCATTTTGCAAGGCCCTACTCATGTAAGCAATGAATTAATCATAGCCTTGGTCATTTTTCTGAAGTAACACACCAACAATGGTATATTCAGAAGCAAAGGAGAAAATCTGGAAGTCCTTAGAATAATACAGACTTATGAGGACGAGAGCATCAGATATGGCAGTCTTAATTTCTTGAAAAACCTTCTTACTTTCATCATTCCACTCAAACTTAACATCCTTCTTAAGCAACTTATAGATAGGTTTGACTATTTTTGCATAATTTGGAATGAACCTATGGACAAAATTGGTTTGGCCCAAGAACGATTGAAGAGATTTCTTAGAAATAGGGAAAGGGACCTTTTCAATTGCTTCAACTCTCTCTGGGTCTAACTTGACCCCATCTTTTGAAATTATGTGGCCCAAGAGTTTCCCCTCGGTTGCCCCAAAAACTGACTTAGCAGGATTCAAAGAAATTCCAAGCTCCCTACATCTTTCAAAAACCCGTTTTAAATGACTGATATGACTCTTCCCATCCTTAGAAAAAACTGTTAAATCATCCTGATAAATTTCAATGATTTTTCCAATTAACCCCCTAAAGGCATAATCCATAGCTCTTTCAAAAGTAGCTCCAACATTAGACAAGCCAAAAGGCATTCTTAGCTATTTAAAAGTACCTCATGGAGTAGTGAAAGTAGTCTTATGTCTATCTTCTTCCTTGACCCGGATCTGATTATATCTTGAAAACCCATCAAGCATTGAAATCATTTCTGATCTTGTTACCCTTTGTAGCAATGTCTTCATTTTGGGGAGAAGATAGTTATCCTTTGTGCATGCAATATTTAAGTTTCTGAAATCTATACATAGCCTGATTTTACCATTCTTCTTCCTATCCACAACCAAGTTTGAACACCATGAAAAATGTCTAGTTTGGGCTATAATTCTTGCTGCTAACATTTTTTGTAACTCCTGTTGAACCAAAGGAGCTAACTTGCGGTTAATTTGTCTCAACTTTTGTCTAAATGGCTTAGATTCCTCCTTCAAAGGAATGACATTTTGAATTACATCTTCCCTATAGACCTTAAGCTCATCATAGGTGAAAGCCAAAACATCCCTATACTCTCTTAGTAATTTAATAATTTCTTTTCTTTCCTCTATAGGTGTGCTTTTTCCAACCTTCACCATCCTAGGCTCTTCCTTAGTTCCAATGTTGACTTCCAAGTGATCACTTGGTTTTATACTTGTTTCTTCCTTTGGTTTGTGACCATCTTGCCTGTCAAATAGTTTTTCTTGTGCAACAAGGCCTTTAGGGACTAGGTTAACCTTATAATCGTTTTCTGTATAATTACAACCCTCTTCTTTTTCATTGACATGAAATTCAAAAAATTCTTGTATGTGATTCAAGAATCTAATGACTTGCTTATCATCATCAAATATTTTCCAATGATTCATATTATCCAGAACTGAAGGCCTAAAAATGACTTCCACTGAAATATTCTCCTTAATTAAATCGTGGGAAAGTTGAAGAGTGGAAGCAGCCACAACTAGTTCATCTGCTTTAGAATTCTGTTCTCTAGGAATTGCAATAAGATTTAAGGCGTCTAAACTTTCCATGGAGTCCCATATTGCATTCCTATACTTCTTTAGCCTTTCAGATTTGCATGCAAATTTGTTCTTGAGCTGTTGTATGACTATGTCTGAATCTCCCTTAATGTTCAAACATTTGAAACCCATATCTTTGCAAATCTCTAAACCAATGAACAAAGCTTCATACTCAGCCACATTATTTGTAGCATCAAACTCCAATCTATAAGCAAACTTAAATTCTTGACTAGATGGAGATCCAATGACTATCCTAGCACCTTTTCCAGCTCTAGAAAAAGCACCATCAAAATGCATATACCAAATCTCATTAACTCTTTCCTCTTTAATTTCATCTTCTATAGATGCTAAAGAGTTAGACAAGATAACATAATTTCCAAGATCAACCTCTTTTTACTTCAACTCATTCCTAGGATTCCTTGGGTCTTCTACATGATACCTTCTTTCTAATTCTCTATTTAGTTTGAAAGTAGCTCCATCTGGAGTGGGGATGGTAGCATAAGTTAGGTCCATTTGTAGATTACCCCCCAAATCTGCAGCTGTTTTTCTTGAAAGCAACATACCCCAAGCATCTGGCACATCTATCACTACTATATCCATTTCTATCATGATATCTGGGAAAGCAACCAAGTGTACTTGCAAACTTTTTACTATCCATGGCACAAATGTTATGGTAAGGCGTTGATATCCTTAAGTTCAATTGCTCCATTACCTTCTTAGTCATAACATTTGAGCTTGCTCCTAAATCAAGCATGGAATTATGAAGGAGATGATTGTTCATAAGTAGAGAAAGGTAAAAAGGAGCAGTATATGTTCAAAACAAAAGTCCTCACCAGATTTTGAAGAACATAACTCCCGAAGAAGCCTTCACTGGAGTGAAGCCTGAGATTGGACACTTCAGGATATTTGGATGTCCAGTATACTTTCAAGTACCCAAAGAGAAGAGGTCCAAGCTAAACCCTTCAGGCAAAAAAGGTAAATTTGTGGGATACAATGAATCTTCGAAGGCATATCGGATCTGCATCCATGGTCAGAGACAGATTGAGGTGAGTAGAGATGTTATCTTTGAAGAAGAGATAGCCTTTCAAAGATCTAGAGAATCTCAGATGGAGATTGACAGCGAAACAATGCCTTTTCCCCCTTTAGCAGTTCAAAGGGAGACGACCATTATTCCAGTTGATCCAGTTGCTCCAGTTGATATCACCAGAGATATTGCAGTAGGGCATAAAAGGCCTGCCTGGGCTCGACAAAACTCTGCAGGAGGCAGAGGGACATGCAACCTCTCAAGGCACATCCCGAGAAAGCAAAAGACCAAAGAGATTTTCGAGCTACTTTTCAGCCATGAGCCACATCATTGATTTTGAGTCTTCTTGTCATGGAGAAGCGACAGGTGAGCAGGTATGGCAAGATGTCATGACAGAAGAATATAAGTCCATCTTGAAGAATGATGTATGGGATATTGTTTCGAGACCAGAAGGGAAGTCTGTCGTAACTTCCAAGTGGATCTATAAGATCAAGCATGCAACTGATGGAAGTGTCAAGAAATACAAAGCGAGATTTGTAGCCAGAGGATTCTCACAAGTAGAGGGAGTTGACTATGATGAGACATTTTCTCTAGTAGCCCGATACACTTCCATCCGTACTATCATTGCACTAGCTGCATCCATGGGTTGGAAACTACATCAGATGGATGTAAAGACAACATTTCTCAATGGTGAGATTGATGAAGAAGTTTACATCGAGCAGCCAGAAGGATTCGTGATACACGACGAGAAAACTCATGTGTGCAGGTTGAAGAAAGCCCTGTATGGACTAAAGAAAGCACCTCGTGCTTGGTACGAGAAGATGGATGGATTCTTGATGAGTTTGGGATTTAGCAAGAGTTTTGTTGATCCAAACCTATATTATCATATTGTTGGTAACGAGTGCCTAATCTTGGTCCTGTATGTGGATGACGTATTCTTCACCGGTTCATAAAGACTTATTGTTGAATGCAAGCGAGCATTGACTTTTGAATTCGAGATGAAGGACCTAAGTATGATGCACTACTTCTTGGGACTAGAAGTATGGCAGAGAACTGATGAGATTTTCCCGAGTCAAGGAAAATATGCAATGGAGATATTGAAGAAGTTCGGTATGACAAACTGCAAATCCATGCCTACACCGATGGTGATGGATTTGAAGAAAATGAATGATACTTCTACTGATTCAGGCGAGATTGATCCACATTTGTATCGACAATTGATTGGATCATTGATGTATCTGGTTAATGCCAGACCTGATATATGCTATGCAGTGAATGTACTTAGTCAGTTCATGAGTCAACCGAGACAGACTCACTGGATAGTAGCAAAGCATGTATTGAGATATCTATGAGGCACAGTTGGATATGACCCGAGATATGCCTCCAGTGTAGACTTGAGTTTGTAGGGATATGCTGATGCAGATTGGGCAGGGAGTGAAGTGGACTGGAAGAGCACATCTGGTTGTTGTTTTACCTTGGGGTCTGCCATGGTTTCCTAGTGCAACAAGAAACATAGCTCTGTGGCCTTGAGTACTGTAGAAGTAGAGTATATAGCATTGTATATGGCAGTCCGCGAAGCAGTGTGGCTTCACAAGCTCTTGACAGATTTATTTGATCATGAGATGGATCCTACCATTATTCATTGTGATAACTAGAGCTCTTTGAAGCTCTCTGAGAATCTTGTGTTTCACGATAGATCAAAACACATTGAGATAAAATATCTTTATATCATAGACATGGTGCAGAGGAAAACAATACATGTGCAATACCTTCCTACACATGAGCAGATTGCAAATATCTTCACCAAACCGCTTGCCAAGACGAAGTTCGAGTACTTCCATGAGATACTTGGCCTGGTGGAGAATGCTTCCCTAGATGAGAGGGAGTGTTGATGATTACAGCTTCGTGAGACATCCTCCAGGACACATACCGAGTGAGTCGGCCTGCGAGAGAGCCCATGAGATGGGTGTATCGTTCCTCTCTGAGACTAAGATGAAAGGATGTGTTCCCCTGTGTGGGGTGAGGATGCTCATGAGATGGGTGTGTCGATGTGTATGCCCCTGTGTGGGGTGAGGATGCCCATGAGATGGCTGTGTCGTTTGAGATGAAACGATGTGTACTCCTATGAGGGGTGAAGGTGCCCATGTGATGGGTGTATCGTTCTCTCTGTGTAGAGAGTTGAGACGATGTGGTACTCCAGATGATTCTCCTGTGAGACTCAGTGAGATAGAGATCTATTGAGTAGGACGTCCTTGTGGCTGAGCACAGGTGGACGTGCCCCTAGTGGCTGAGCACTAGTGGGTGTGTGAGATCCCTTGCTATATTGTCTAAGAGTAAAGATTTACCTGTAACCCTAATTGTGATGTAAAGGGTACAGGTCGGCCCCACCATAAAGTGGAAGAAAATTAAGGATTATTGTAAAAGATAATTAATATTGTAATTATTTATTATATTATGAGTTATTGAGTCGGCCCTGTTGTGCCAATAGACACCACTTTTGATGTGTCCAGTCTAGTATAAATGAAGGTGATTTCCCTATTGAGGAAACACAACACACATGTGATTTTGGAAATTTCAGCAAGTACATATTCTAGGGCTGAAGTGCGCACCTCTCTTGGGCGCTAGCTTCTTGGTTTTGAAGAGCACCCTTTTGTGTGCTAGGTCTATGGTGTGGGAAATCTTTCTCTTGAGAATATAGCAAAGGATTGCGGGGTTTTCTTCCCTTGTTGAGAAGGGTTTCCCAGGATATTTCTTGTGTTCTTGTGCATGGTATTTCTTCTTGTGATCTTGGTTATTGCAAAAATTGTTAATGGTGTAGTTGCATTTGTTTATGGTTCAAGTAAATGCTAAAATTGAAATAAACTTCATGTTTGAGCCTAACATAGTGAAAATTCAACAACCCTTCATATTGATTGATCTTGCAAGCTTGTAGAAGTCTTGAACTATCACTACAAATCTTTAATGCACCAAGAATAAACCAAGAAAGAGAGATCCAAGAATTGACGTCAAAACCTCCAATAGGTAGATCTTCAACAAAATTGTATTCTCAAAAAAGTATTCAACAACAACAATGATTTGGAATGAGAGGAGAGCCTTTGTTTATAGAGAACGCTTATGCATCCTTCTCATTCTTTATTATTTTCTATCTCCTAAAATCTAGCCTAGGAGAATTACAAAATGTGACTTGTCATCCACAAAGTAAGGAGAGTAAGTCAAACTACAAGTAAAATGTGCCACATGTACAATAAAGTTATAAACCCTCCAAGAGAGGAGGTTGTCCAACATAAGTGAGGTCGACTAGGGTGAAAAGACCTCAACATCTCTCTCAAAGGAAAGAAAGGAGCCTCAAATCATGGTAAAATCATCCTCCAAGGAAGAAAAGTCATCAACCAAGCCAACATCTAGCCTCAAGTGTAGGGATGTCCACACATGTGAGGTAAAAATGCTGCAAAGAAGGGGATGGCTCCTCTAATCATGCTCCATTGTCCACAAATGAAGTCTCCAGGGCAAGACTAGATTCTAATATCATGCAAGTGACCTCCATAAATGATGGAATGACCCTCTCTAAGTCAAAAGAAAACCATATGTGCTCCAACAACTAGTAGGTACATCCACCAAAGGGGTCGACCCTCACATCAACTAAAATACAACTCAAAAAGTAATGAAAGAGAGGAGCTTTCAAGGATATTCAATATGGCATGTCAAGAGGAGATCCATGCATGTAGAAATAGCCCCAAAGTGCCTCAGGTGATGTGACTAGTGCCTTGGGATACGTGTACTACCTCGAGATTTGTGAAACTACATGAGCAACTATAGAATCATCTCTAAGAGTCCATGGCCAAAGAGTGACAAACACATAAGAGGGGATCCATGCTTAAGCATAAGTTAAGTGTGCTCCAATAGGTATGACCCTTGCATACGTACCCAATCCATAACCGACATGGTGACAACTTAATGCCACCAAGGGGTAGTTAGTTGAGCTATAAGAGCAAGGACTGCCTTGAAATGGGGACTAAGAGGATAAGCCATGACTAACCTCCAAGGGTTTGGAGATACCATCTAGATAGTACATAGATCATATAAGCATGGTCCAGTACAATACATGAGTACATAATGGTCACAGTTTTGGCAGATACATGATACAATAATACAAAGCATCGTGGTGGCACAAGTAATCATGGGGCTTTGAACGCGAATATCATCAAGATAGGCACAAAATTTGCTCATATGATGGGTCACATCTGGTGACAAAATATAATGCGCACTGAAGTGAATTCGAAGTGTAACACTAGGTACAACATAATCAATACTTAGTGGGAGTGTGAGTGCAGCTCATATAAAATCATATCTAACCTTTGAGGTCAAATACCTAGAGTCTAAATTCTATTGTCTAAAAATAAAAAGATACAAAGTTGGGAGTTCTAGAGAAGAAAGGAACTCTGTCAAGATCTTAAGAGCCTAGGAAAATGTCTCCACTGAATGTGCCCAGAGAATGTGCTCAAGGTCTTGAGATGCCATTGTCTACTGATGATGATGAGGCGAAGCTGCTAACATCTGAATCTGTACTCATAGTAGATGGATCTCTCCTACCATCCGAAGCCAAAGAAAAGAGATTCCTAATGGGGCATTGTCTAGATGAATTGGAAAATGTGGAAGTACTGGAAGATTTGGGTGCAACATGTTGCCTAGAAGAGGTCGCTCTCTGCTAAGATCTAGATAAGAAGGAAAAAGGGTGTATGTTGTGGACGGTAGAACTATCTCGGGCTTGAACCCAACACTGTCGCAAGACTCTCATGGGTAGAGGTCGGGGATGTCCTCGAGATATCATGGATCTAGAAACTAAGGTGGCGTTGCTCTCTAATTGCTTCTTGGTTCCTCTGTCTGTGAGATTTGGGAAGAAGGAGGTGATCATCTTGGTAGTATCTAGTGGTGGGGGTGGTCCAAGTGAAGACAATCTATGCTAGGAAGCCTCTCGCATGTATAAGGCCAAGCATTGATGGTCCAGATCTAAAGAAGATGGAGAGGGATTTATGGGAATAGCTCATATTTTCAGTAAACTATGTAGCACGAGACTTTTCAATTTCAAAGCTCCAAGTGGTCAAACCTAACTACATGCTAAATGTGTCTAACTTCTGAGTACTCTTTGTGAAATTTTTATTGGATTAAAAGACTTTGTGATTCATAGTTCCAATATAAATATGCTCCAATTGCTTACTTAATGTCACTTGAGCATACAACCTTACATTATTTGCTGAATAATATTGCTTCTATTGACACTTTGGGAGTTACAAATATCTTGGAGTGTTGTGTAATATTAGAGTTCTATATAGTATAACCTAATCAATGCAATTGTTAATCATCATGATGATAGGGATAATTTAATATTAATGATAAGATGAATTATCTCAAAATAAGTGTAACATCTCTCCCATGGCCTCTTGAGAGCAGGATCCCTTGTTATCCCTTCTTATTATGTAATAAATTAAAAAACATTTTTAGTAGTTAGGAAGTTTACCATTGTTCCAATAACTTGTCTGCATTATGTTCAATGTTCCACTGAGTTTTTCAGATGTGGGGAAGGAGTGGGGAAACACATCTGGGGGATGTGTGGAAGCACCCTCCAAATTCTAGTGAATGTCATAGGGGATGTCAGGGTCTTTGACATAGAGGACTCCACCCGAAATCCTTAAAAATTAAAATTAACATAATGAAAAATGGAACATAAATCATTGGAATCTTATACATAACAATGCACCAATACTCTCACTTTCATTCTCTAGAATACTAATGGCACACCAACCAACCTGAGTTGTGCCTCATCAAGTCTCTCCATGCCTGAGTTGTCCCTCATCAGGCCCCTCCATGCTTGAGTTGTGCCTCATCGGGTCCTTCCATTCTCCTCCTTGTCTACCTATGCATTGGGTTTACATTCATTATATTTTTTATATTTATTTTTTGTCTGATTTTCCCTCAAAACAAAGGACTTTGGTCAAAAGAGAGTGTGGGAGTATCTTGTTTTTTGAGGGGGACGTTTCCTACTGCATCCCCTTGAGTCCTCCCAGAAAGGGGAAGTGGGGAAACACCCCCCTTGGAGTACCCACATCCTGGGAGTGCAGGGAGCACATCCCCTACCGTAAAAAACATGCTCCTGTGTAACACTAATTATATTTGATGTTACTATGTAGAGTGATTGAATACACATTATTATGCAATAATTGTTATGATGAAATGTGACGGGTTAGTTCATGTTTGGTTCTTCAACATGAATGGAGGATAGAATAATAGGGCTTCTTTTTTTAATTGTGAGATGATTTAAAAAAATTGGTGGTTTTACAATAAATGCAACCATTCTAGATACAAATTCTTCTTTTGGTTTTATTCTTGAAACTTGGAAAAGCCAATTCCCACTCTTGTGTTTATTGATTAGCAATATGATATTTGACTTGTAAGAAATTGAAAACTAATTTGGAACCTTTTTTCATGTACCAGGAAGGGTTGGCGCCTATTCAATTGCAGGTTGAAACAAAATATCATCGTGCCATTCCAGGTGGAACTGGAGATGTGAAGGCTGTAGGCAATTATGCACCGGTAAGAAAAACTTATATTTGTGATATTTATTCATAACATAGATATCATGAAGTGAATCTTTTGAAGGCATTGACTTAGAAGTTTTGAAGCATCAATGTTTGTGTTGGGGGTATAAGACATAGTAGAAAGCCTATACAAGAAGCTGAAATGTGAGTTAATTTATAATTATTATTATCGCTGTTTAAATGTTGATATGGACAGTAAAGAATTTAAGATAGATTTAGATTTTAAAAGGATGATAGACTCAAGCAACTTTTCTAGTGCATCAAGGCATACATTCAAGCATTTTGTGAGAAAAGCTTTTTGAGAAGTGCAATTTAATTAACTGTCCTTTCTCTTTTGAGGCCCTATGGGTGACTAATAAGAGTACTTGGTATAAGACAATGAGGAGCAGTCATGGTATGGTAAATCCTATGATGGTATAATGCCATGATTTAGTGCTACCAACGAGTTATCAAATGGCAAAACAAAAATTTAGTGGATCAAACTTCAAGGAATTTGGATATAATGACAAGTTGACAACAGTAAAAATATTTCAAACAACTATTCCAGGTGATTTTGGTGATGATCCAGATCCAATTCTTTATGTTCTCTGAAATCAAAACATGAATCAAAGATAGTACTCTCCACGCCTCAAAGGGGGAGCACATTGATAAAAAAAAGAGACTCTCTTACACCTTCAGGGGGGGTGAAGATGGTTAGTGGTAAACCAAAACCACCACATTGTACCAATATCAGTGAAAATGGTTAGTGGTAATCCAAAACTACCACATTATTCAAATCAAACTGGTTAGTGGTCATCCAAAACCACCACATTATTCAAATCAAATTGGTTAGTGGTCATCCAAAACCACCAAATGAAGAATCCAAAGCTTAAGCTTGGATCCCTTCAACCATGAATCATTGAAAAACAGAAGAATCCAAAGCTCAAGCCTAGATCCCTTCAACAAGCTTCAAAAACTTCTCACCTTGTACCTGACAGGGGGGAATGTCAGGCATCAATGATGATAATCAGGATTCAAGATTCGAAGTCCTATCAGTGATAAAAATAATCAACATTTGGGAATTCCATCATAGCAACTGGTCTCCTCAAATAAACAGAGTGGGAATGTTCAGACATGGCAGTTGTTCACTTCTAGATGAACTATATCCAAATATTGTTGGTTTTTCAGGCATATCTTTATCAAAGCTAAGTTCAAAAGTTTTAGATTGAAGATAATACCAGTTATTGTTTTGTTACTGGTACAATTATTTAGATTTGTGATTGAGGCGGGGGGGNGACTATGAGTCCCGAGACCACATTGATATGAGTTGTAAACCTCATCTATTCATGAGGTGTTGTCATGATCAACTGATGAGTTGTCAGTGAGATCTAGATCTAAATCTGGTCAATCTATGTACTATAAATTCATATCATCAAATCAATACAATGTGCATCAGAATGGCTCAAGTCCTTTTCCGCCACTTCTTGTCTCGTCTTGCTCGTGCTCAATTCTTAACAGCGGGGAGGTTGGAGTTTGGTTATACGAGGTTGTGTGAAACAATAAACATTTCAATGCATATAATAGTCAATTACCAAGTTATATCACCTACTAATCATCTCTAGAGACTAGCGTTCAAGTAAAACTAATTGTTGTCGTAAAATTGCAGCAGTAAACCAGTGTATATCAGCAACAAGTAATTTGCAACAGCTGCAAGAAGTCAGCCCAAAAAAATCAGAAATTATATCTCATAATTAATCCCTCAACATGGTGATCAATATCCAATCATCAAACAATGGTTTTGAGCTGCTTTTTCCCAAGTATTAAGTAAGTTATCAGCAATTAGTAAATCCCTAGTGGCTGCATGTAATGTCCCCATTTTTGGATATTACTATGTTATAGAGTGTGATGCCTACCAGAGTAGCCAGATGGGGGTGACAATGAGTTCGGGAGTTATTGAGAGGTTTTATTGGGCCCGACTTGCATCGTTCATCATATTTCATAATCAGGATCCATTCCGCACAACTTGTCTTTGGTTTCGTTGCATTCCGACGATTTCCATAATTTTGAGTTATTATGGAGCACATTTTAATTAAATTCACTAAGGAGGTCATTTTGGGCATAATACTTGGAGAAACCTCTTAGTGTAATAGCTCATCGGAATCAAGAAGAAGATCACTACATGATAAGATGATGAGAAGTGACTTTTAGTGGTCGGAGAAGCCATAAGGATGAATAAATCACTTTTTAGAGGTAAAAAGGTTAATTAATTAATAAAGTGATTTAATTAAGGAATATTCAAAATAAAGTAAAAGTCACTTGGAGAGAAAAGATGAACAATGGGGATAAAAGAGAGATAGGGGCCTCTATTCTCTCATTAGGTTGATTATCATTTTGATGTCTGGCTTCTTGCTAGAGAGCCCATGATACTTTGGGGTTTTGAGGGTTTTGACTGAACAAACCCTAGAGATCAGCTCGGTGGTGAAAGATTCCACTTTTCCTGATGTAAGCTTGGCCAAGGAGGTGAAAGATTTCTCCCTCACCATTCTAGATCAGGATCTATTCAGTTCAGAGGCAGTTTGAGGAAGCATGGCGTAATTCTGGTGGTTTTCTACAGGTTGGACGCATCACTTGAGGGAGAGATATTCGATTTGGCTTGGGAGAGCTAGATATGCAGTAGATCTCCTTCCAGGATTGATTGTTATCACCTTAGCGCCATTTTGCATCAGTGTTTGAGGGGATTCTCCAGCCTATCCATTCTATCTTCTAGTGGGGCGCATTTTCTCTTGAGGAGGGCGCACTGTTCATAGGAGATCTTGTGTTCTGGAGGGGAACATATTTCCCAACAACTTGGAGATTCATCGTAAGGGTTTCCTATTCCCCGATCTACCTTTTGGCAGTCGGTTTCAGTGATTCGGTGGTCATCTTCAAGGAGGCTGAATTCTTGGCTTGCTACAGCCAGTGAGGGTGCATTGTGCTAGAGAGGACATCACATAACAACTAGGGATCAAGTTGGATCTTCTAGATCTCTTGTATTCAACTTGGAGGAAGCATAGGAGATCATATCCTCATCATTCCATTCTATTTTGGAGGCATAATCAACCACATGTATCATTCTTCTATGTATATTCTAGATCTGCTCTACTTTGTATGAGGTCAACTATTATGATAAATAAAATTCAGATCTGAGGTATTTGTGGCTATTTCTTGTGTTACTTTGTATTGCATCTTATTGAGTATATGTCATTGCTATATCTAAATCCTTTACTTGCTGCAAACACAATAAAACTATCATCATAAACCCCAACGCAACTCAAGAAGACTAAAATCACCAAAGTGTTTGACAAAATAGCAAAACCAGAAACTCTAAAACTTAACATGTTCTAAGCAAATATGTTTGGGAACATTATAGTGGTATCAAAGAGAATTTCCTTTGCCACCCTGTGATAGACATTGGTGATCTAGAGGAGAGATGGACTTTGCAGAAGATATCATATATTGTGATGAGGAATATCAAGCCCTTAGTGAGACATTGAAGGCTCAAGTAACATTCCAACAATTTGTATCCATCAAAAATCCTAGGTGGAGCAAAGATGAGGTTGCATTATGGGTTAAGAGGATGGAAGAAGTCCATTATTGGGGAAGCATAGCAAAGGAAAGCAGAGCCAAAGCAGTCAAGGAGATAGATACATCACCACATGCTAGTAGCGAACATTACTACATTTGCAAAGAACCTTGGGAGCTGGATCACAGATGCAGGGGTAAAGGGAGAGTGCATTACATTGAGGTGCACTATGATAGCGATGTGGAGGATGTGTATGAGGATGAGGCCTTAGATGCCTCATTAGAGCAGTCCTAGGACTCTTGCGCATTTGATGGACAGAGTGATGACCTACCGTTGCGTGTTGACATGCCTACTAGGAAGTCATGTGTGGGGGATGATGAGCTTTCTATGATGAGCGTGACACATTTTTCATCTTCTCAAACACCTATGCTAGCCACGAGACATGATCATATCAATGGCATTCCTGATATGGTAGAGGAGCCTTGTGTAGGGATTGACCACAAGGGATATGTAGTCTACAGACCCAAGATGAGAGGCATGACTTGGAGACATATGATTATATACATACCTATCAGTATGGGGAGACCGACAGATTGATGGGACACTCACTTACCAGACCAGTCTTCAGTGACGACGATGCTTTCCTTGTTGGTCGGGATGACCATATCACATGTCTAGACACATCTGTATGGGATTCGTGCGCAAATGATATTAGCAAGGTTTCTAGCAAGAGGGGCGCACCATCCATTGAGGGAGGATTCGATCTAGCTGAGGAGAAGAGATCTTGGGAATTCCAGGTATTGGGTTTCCTTTGCAGGTGTCATAGCACTATTCTTGGTGGATTCCAGAGGTATTTTGGTGGAGGATTTATTTGTATTGAGAGTGGGACGAATTCCCCAGAGGAGGGCGCACCATACCTTGGAGGGTGGCTAGATCCAAGGGTCTAGCAGGTCCTTCGATGATTTGAGCACTTGGGTTTTCATTGCCGTGTCCTGATCTATCATTCTAGCAGGTTTGTGGAGCTTTTGGAGGTCTCTAGGAGGCATGCTGAATTATCTAGGGTTTCAGGCATCCAGGGGGGTGCACCATTCCTTGGAGGAGAGGCAGATCCATGAGTTTGGAGAGGATCTTGGAGATTTGAGCACCTGGGTTGTTCTTGCAGTTACCTGATCTACTGTTTGGCATCTTCATTAGAGTAGTTGGACATCTTTGGCAGCAGCGCCGAATTGTTGAGGTTATTCAACAGGGCGTGGCATCTTCCAGCTTGAGGGTTGGTACTTCATACGGCTCAGATCTCATTCGTGTATTGGTCTTCATTGTTATCCAGCCTTTGGAGGCTTGTGGTCTTCTATTGGAGCATTTTTTAGCAGCTTCTATCTTCTTTATTGGAGGCATCTGTTGAGCATTTCTGATCGACATCTTCATTGTATCAGGTTCTTCTATTTATGAATAAAATCAGATCTGAGGTGTTTTGGGCTTGTCTATCATATTGTTGATCTTGCATATGGTTGAGGTATGTTCCATTACGGTATCTTCTTGTTTATTGTTGCAACACACATATAAATCATCAACATAAACCCTAAGACCGAAATCAAGAGGTCAACCTGCAAGTAAACACATACAAACAAGTAAATCAACAAAGTGTTTGACGAAATGCCACAACCAGAAAAAGTTTAAAAGTCACCCAAAACCATGATGTTCCTTGCATCTTGGCTTGGGAACATTACAGTGGTATTAGAGCTTAGATTCCTGCCAGCTAGTGGGAATTAGCGCATGCATGCAGAGCCATAGAGGGGTCTTCCATAAGAGGAGATGGATATTGAGGTTTTTTCTAGAGAGACTGTACGTAGTAGACGAGAATATTACTACGACCTTAGTGAGAGAACTAGGGCTCAAGTAACATTCCAACAGTATTTATCCATTAAATATCCTAGGTGGAGCACAAAGGAGATTACATTCCAGGTCAAGCAGACAGAGGAATACATGGCCACAACAGCTAGATGGAGAGAAGCACAGAGTAACCCCACACCCAGTAGGAGCACACAACTTTGCTACGGTTGCAAGGTGCCTTGGGAACCACATCATAGGTGTATGGGTAAGGGTAAGAAGCATATTATTGAGGTACACTATGACAGTGAGGATGAGGTGTGTGAGGACACAGAGCTAGAGCTAGATGCTTATTTGGAGCAGTGCGATGATGCTAGTACAGAGGCTAGTGATTCTGACACGCTTGAGGAGGATAGTGACTCTTGCACACTTGCAGATACTAGTGATTATGGCACGCTTGGGGAGGATGGTGACCCTTGTGTAGTGGATAGACAGTCGGAGGGACAGGATGACAGCACCTGCATTGCAACAGACATATCACATGGTGTTGATTACCCTACACCTCAGTAGAGTAGAGACACTAGTGGGGATTCACTCATGTTAGCACCGAGAGATGACAAGCTTCCTAGGAGGGCTATGACACATATGTCGTCTTTTCAGACACCCATGATAGCCACGTCACAGGAGGATATCGGTGGCATTTCAGATGTGATGGGGGGCCATGTGTGAGGGATGCACACCATGGACATATGGATCCCCAGACCCAGGAGGAGAGACATGACTTGGAGACAATGGACCTTATATATACCTATCAACATGAGGAGATTGAGTCACCTCTTTCGGAGACTCCATTATTTGAGCAGACTATGGAGACTTATAGCTTGATGGGGCACTTTCTTCTAGGATCGGTCTGCATTGATGAGGATGCACTCTTTATCTGTTAGGATGACCATAGCACGTGTCTGGACACATCTATATGGGATCCAGGCGCAGATGATAGTAGCAAGGTGAGTGCACTGGAGGATGCAACTGCTCACACCAGATACAATATGATTCATAGGGAGCTAGCAGTTGAGGATGATGTGCAGTCACATATGGGCAGACCCAGTGGCACAGTAGACAGTGGGCAGTTCAACACTTTATCTTCTATAGAGAGTATTGTTGGGGATACCATTGATGGCACTAGCAATGAGAGACGTGAGGTGGCACCTCAACATGACTGTGATCATGAGTCACACCACTTAGCAGCACAATTGAGAGTCAGTGAGGATATGATCATGGCAACCACCAGGCGCAGTGATGACATGCATGCATTGATGACAGATTACTGCTAGAGAGCATCAGTGGCACATGGTAGTTCGGATGAGGGTTTTTCCATGGATGACATTCATACTCTCAAGGAGAGAGGATTTGTGATGAGGATCGACTACCAACAGTTGTTGACAGACAAGGACTACCTGTTGAGGATTGGCGTGATGTATCATGAGGCTCTGAGGGAGCAGGAGTCGGAGGTGGACAGACTCACTCAGGAGTTGGAGAGCACTCGAGGATTCTTGAACGACACACAGACAACCCTTCAAGAATCAGAGTCCAAATCAGAGGAGCCTCCTGAGGAGATTTGTCAGAGATCCACTTCATTTATCTTTGTGGATACTCAGATATGTCAGTCAGTCACATTGCCAGAGGATGTTGGTGGTCTAGCAGAGGAGCACCAGTTGATAGAGGACACTTCCATTTGGGTTTCGAGAGTGGTTGACCTTCAGGTAGAGGTTGATCTAGTAGTACGCCCAGGATCTATGGTGCAACAGGAGTATACAGCAGATGACACGAGTATGTCGGGGCGTACAGTTATGAGTGATAGTTCACAGAGATAGGCCGAGATATGCAGTCAGTTTCAGACGGATGTATTGGATTGCAGGGAGGATACACACTTAGGGGAGCATGCATATGCCACTCCTTTGCAGCATCACATAATTAGGGGAGATTACCTTCACTGTATCAGCAGTTGCATGGGAGATGAGAGGTATAGGTTGGTGGACCAACAGTTGGATGAGCTACTTCCGGTTGTACTGGATGATTGGGAGTCGGTGATGATCACAAGAGAGTATGTACCATGGATACCAGTGGACGAGCTTTTGGTTGAATCCTTTGGATTGACCAAAGCATGTGATATTTTATAGGTCTACAGTCAGCTACAGAGGTTTTTGTTATCCTTTCCCGACACATTTATCATTGACAACAGCATGAGGAGAGATAGACAGTGGAAGAGGGCATGGAGAGTGAGTAGGCCGAGACCACCTGACAGGAGTACTTTTACGACATACAACAGGTCAGGGGTAGACCGTGTTAGGCAGACAGTTGAGACTTGGTGCGTGATGGTGAGCATCATAGGCCAGGTGACAACAGATGGGCACACAAGGCTTCCTACAATGATCAGTCCGACACAGGAGCAGCGAGCGAAGACTGGAAGTGATAAACTTCCAAGTTTGCCATGGGATCTGGGAGTTCATTTTGTTAACAGGATGTTTTACGTCATCTTAACCCAGGTTGCACCAGAGAGCCACACACTCCACCTTGGGTTGGTTTGGAGTGAGCTTGCAGGTACTTGTCCTATGGAGCGAGACATTTTCTACCTCTTGATCATCATGGTCGGGCATGGAGATGGTTGGGCAGGTACTACTGTAATGCCCCCACTTTGGGACATCATTACATTACAGAGGGTTATGATGACCAGAGTAGCCAGATGGAGGTTATAGCAAGTACAGAGATTATTGAGATGTATTTTGGGGTTCGGCTTGCATTGTTCATCCCATTTCATCATTATGATCCATTCCGCATAGGTTGGCTTTGGTTCCGTTGCATTCCGACGATTTCCATGATTATGAGTATTTTGAGCTATAAGTTAATTAAATTCACTGAAGAGGTCATTTTGGGCATAATACTTGGAGGAATCTCTCCGTGTAATAGCTCATTGGAATCGGGAGGAGCAACACTACAGGATAGGATGGTGAGAAGTGACTTTCAGTGGCCAGGGAAGCCACAAGGAGAGATAAGGTGCTTTTCAGAGGTAAAAAGGTTAATTAATTAATTAAATATTAATAGAATGAAAGTCACTTTGGAGGAACAAGGTGAGCAGGAAGTATAAATAAGAGGCAAGGGCCTCTATTCATTCATTCATGTATGTTTATCATTTTGATATCTGGCTTCTAGCTAGAGGGCCCATCTCTTGGGGGTTTTGAGGGTTTTGACTTAACAAATCCTAGAGGACGATTCGGTGGTGAAAGATTCCACCTAGCTTGTCCCAAGCTTGGTCTCGGGGATACAATACTCCCCCACACCATTCTAGTCCAGATCTACTCAGTTGCAGGAGGATTCTACACCAGTCATAGGTGCAAAAAGAGAGAGGGTGCACTAGTTGTGAGTTTCCAGCAAGAGGGGCGCACCATCCATTGAGGGAGGATTCGATCTAGCTGAGGAGAAGAGATCTTGGGAATTCCAGGTACTGGGTTTCCTTTGCAGGTGTCATAGCACTATTCTTGGTGGATTCCGGAGGTATTTTGGTGGAGGATTTATTTGTATTGAGAGTGGGACAAATTTCCCAGAGGAGGGCGCACCATACCTTGGAGGGTGGCTAGATCCAAGGGTCTAGCAGGTCCTTCGATGATTTGAGCACTTGGGTTTTCATTGCCGTGTCCCGATCTATCATTCTAGCAGGTTTGTGGAGCCTTTGGAGGTCTCTAGGAGGGAGGCCGAATTATCTAGGGTTTCAGGCATCCAGGGGGTGCACCATTCCTTGGAGGAGAGGCAGATCCATGAGTTTGGAGAGGATCTTGGAGATTTGAGCACTTGGGTTGTTATTGCAATTACCTGATCTATTGTTTGGCATCTTCATTGGAGTAGTTGGACATCTTTGGCAGCAGGGCCGAATTTTTGAGGCTATTCAGCAGGGCGTGGCATCTTCCAGCTTGAGGGTTGGTACTTCATACAGCTCAGATCTCATTCATGTATTGGTATTCATTGTTATCCAGCCTTTGGAGGCTTGTGGTCTTCTATTGGAGCATTTTGTAGCAGCTTCTATCTTCTTTATTGGAGGCATCTGTTGAGCATTCCATATCGACATCTTCATTGTATCAGGTTCTTCTATTTATGAATAAAATCAGATCTAAGGTGTTTTGGGCTTGTCTATCATATTGTTGATCTTGCATATGGTTGAGGTATGTTCCATTACGGTATCTTCTTGTTTATTGCTGCAACACACATATAAATCATCAACATAAACCCTAAGACCAAAATCAAGAGGTCAACCTGCAAGTAAACACACACAAACAAGTAAATCAACAAAGTGTTTGACGAAATGCCACAACCAGAAAAAGTTTAAAAGACACCCAAAACCGTGATGTTCCTTGCATCTTTGCTTGGGAACATTACAGAGGGGCAATGGGAAAACTCAAAACATGGATTTCATCAAGAAAGTGGGGAAGTTGAACATTCCTACTTTCGACGAATCATCACGATGCTCAACACGGGCATGGGTACAGAAGCTTGACACACATTTCAAGCTTAACCCGATGACAGAGTTAGAAGCCATCAGCTTCGCCACCTTGCACTTGGATGGGGAGGCCCACGAGTGGTGGTACCATGTGCTGGTGACCTTGGGTCAGAACCACATTACTTCATACTTGGAGTTCACTGAGAGNATTTTAGGGACCTTACAGAGTTGAGACAGAAGAGATCAGTCGAGGACTTCATCATAGAGTTCCAGCAAAAGGCAGTGGCCATATCTGATATATCGGAGCACAGATTGGTGATGTTGTTCATTGAGGCATTGCCGGAGCCATTGAGGGGTTGGGTTAAAGCTTTCAAGCCTCACACCCTACAGGAGGCCATTGTGTGCACGAGAGACATGTGGGACTCAACACTGAAACCCAAAACCATTACCAAACCCTTTGCACCATAGAGAGACAAGGATTAGAAAAGTCCTCAAAGGGAATGGAAGGGTAAGCCGAAGTTGGACGATGACACGAGACGAGAGTTTATGAGGAAGAAGCTATGCTTCTCTTGCAAAGACCCTTGGGTTCCCGACCACAGGTGCATGGGCGAGGGAGAGATGCATTATATTGAGGTGGCAACAGAATATGTGGATAGTGAGGAGGAGGAGCATGACATCGGATCTACTAGCTTAGAGGAGGAGCTATCATAGGCAGAGGAGTAGCCTCCACGGAGACCACCGACACCGGCAAGGACCCATCCATCGGTAGCACCACAGCCTCCTGAGCAGGCTAGCGTACAAAAACCAACAAAGGGAGGAGTCATAGCGACCCTTTCTGGTGTTCCCAGGTCTGACACCCTTCGGATCAGAGGGACTATTCAGGGACAGCGGGGAATCACCCTAATCGATGGTGGGGCCACCCATAACTTCATTGATGCTTCATTGGTATCTAGGTGATCACTTCAGATAGAGGAGTTTGATGGGTTCAATGTTGCAGTAGGAAATGGCCATACTGTGGAGTGTCTAAACAAAGTCTCGGACTTGGAGATAAAGTTAGGTAACTACACCGTGAGAGACAGATTTTATGTAGTTAAGCTATCGGAAACAGATGTGGTGTTGGGAGTCCAGTGGTTGATCACATTGGGCAAAATAACCACCAACTACCAAACCTTGGAGATGGGGTTCAGGGACAATGATGGGAAGAGGATCTTTCTGAGGGGCATGTCGACAGGGGCACCTAGGACAGTTTCGGCCAAGAGGATGGAGAGTATCTTCAGGCATGGGGAGGTAGCATATGCTGCAGAGTGCTTGATCACTACTCAGAAGGATTTAGAGGGTCGACAACATTATCAGACAGATATCAAAAACTTATTAGGAAGGCATCAACAGGTTTTGGTTCGATTCCACCAAGGAGATCACCTTACAAAGGGTTTGAGCATACTATTGAGTTGGAGGAGGGCGCCAAACCTTTGATCACACCACCCTATCGTCATCTTAGGAGGTTCAAGGATGAGATAGAGAAAGCAATTAAGGAATTGCTAGCAATGGGTCACATTAGACCTAGCAGCAGCCCATTCGCTTCTTCAGTTGTCTTAGTTCTGAAGAGGGATGGTACCATGAGGATGTTCATCGACTACCGAGCCTTGAACAAGAAAACCATCAAGAATCGGCATACTATCCCTCGCATCGATGAGTTGATGGACTAACTGCATGGGGCGGTTTTCTTCTCGAAGATTGATCTACGCTCTGGATATCATCAGATCAACATCTGAGAGAAGGACATAGAGAAGACGACATTAGACCACTTTGGTCATTTTGAGTTCCTGGTTATGCCATTTGGGCTATCCAATGCACCGACTACATTTCAGTCTTGCATGAACCACATATTCAAGGAACAGTTGAGGAAATCAGTATTGGTTTTCTTCGACAATTTCTTGGTCTACAACAAGACATGGCAGGAGCATATGAGGCACATGGATGAGGTAATGAGCATCATGGAGACACAGTCACTATACACCAAAGAGTCCAAGTGTGAGTTCGGTATGACATAACTACTTTACTTGGGCCATGTTGTCGTCCTTATACACACTTGCAAACGTGAGCCAAGTCCTGCTCACTTAGTGTGTCCTTGGAGGCACAATGCCTAGGTTCAAAGCCCACGCTATCACTTTGGCTTGAACCTCTTCCGTCTAGGCTTACTCCTAGGGAAGCCAAGGGGGGTAGTCCCTAGTTTCTAGATAAGATTTAGAGTTTAAGTTCTAGGAGTTGATTTTAATTTATTAAGGTTTGGGGGGAGTCTAACCTCTGATGCAAAAGCAGCAATGCAAGATGCTAGGTTATGTCAAGTATCCCTTTCCCTAAGTCAACTAAGACTAGTGCCTAAAGGTTGGGCAAGGGGTCAACTAAGTTAAAGGGTGTTTCGTTACAACGAATTTACAAAGAGTTACAAGTTACTTACAAAAGTTACGAAGAATAGTTACATCCACAAGAGTGTTAGATATTCACAATCAATAAGGAATGCTAAACTTACAAAATACAACACAACAAGCTAACCACGTTTTGTTTGAATTGTGCAGGAATTAAAGAAGATCAAGGCGTTATCATCATCAACACATCAACATTCATACTTGACATGGATACTTAGAAGATTTAGAAATTAAAGCTTAAGTGTCCTATAATGATTACAATACTCAACACCTTTAGTTGTTTAACCCACAAAGTTTTATTAGATGAAGGATCACAAGTATTAAGCCCAAGGTTTAATTTACTTAGTGAGTTAAAGGTTCTTAAGATTGCAAGATTTTAACTACCCTTATTAGGTGTTCCACCAAAAATCTCCTCCCCCGATTGCCAAATGACTGCTGGATGCTCAAGAAGTGAAGCAACGAGGCCCACCCTAGCTTCACAGGTCAGCCCTAAGAATTGAGTTTTTATGGAAAGGACGTCGCGTGCCATGAGACCGTCCCCGGTCTAGCACCTTTTGTTGCCCTCCTCAATCCCCATTTTAGATGGTGAAGATGGTGGTTTTAAGTACACTATTAAGTCTATTAAGTATATATATCAATTGGTTAGACTTTTAGGTGTATTAGAGAGTGTTTTGGTGACTTTTAGATGCCTTAGATTGGTGATTAAATGTCAAAACCGAAACTTATTCCAGCTTATTAAGTGTGTTATGAAAGCATAAGAATGAAACACTTAACACATGTATAGCAAGTAAAAGTAAGTTGAAATAACGATTTAGTTTATCATGATCAAACCATTAAAATGAAGAAGCTTGTTAAAGAATACTAATGCACAAGGGCAAGAACACCTTGCCAAAGAGAAGAAAAGATCCAGGCTTACACCACTTATCTTATGTTGTTAAAGCGTTAAAAAACACTAAGTGTGAAAGAGCTTGAAGATTTAGATGTGTACCCACACTATCAACTTATCCAACAATTTATTTGCTTAAGCGTGTTGGCAAATGGCCTTAAGAATGTTATAGCATGAAAAAGAAACCACTTACTCAACCATTAAAGCATTTACCATTTAGTGTATGTTGGATTAGAGCATGTAATCAAGATAAATCTTAAGAAAGCTTATAACATGCAACTAGAATTAAACAAGTTGATTATGCCTCAAGGGCTTAAGCCTAGGATTAATGTGTAATGTGATAAGATCTAGATCTAGAATATTTTAACCTTCAAAGCATTAGAAAATATCAATAACACCTTACTTATCTTAGCCTTACGATTTTGGGGGGTTTCTCTCCCAAGGTGAAGGCAATTATTTAGATTAGATAAGCTTGAAAGAGAGATGAAAAGCAAGCCAAGCAACTCAATGGCACAAGGTGGAGGCAAGCCTACCTTTATTGTGCCAATGAGGTTGTGAGGAAAGTAAGCAAGCCAAACAAACTATTAAGAAAAGGCTCACTAACCCCACGTCCTAGCTCAAGGAAGTGCTTTAGAAATGAAAGAACTGAAATTTGAACTAACCCTAAGCTACCCTAAGCTCACATGTGGGAGGTAGGTCATACCAATTCTCCTCCCAAGCTTATGAGCAACTAAAAATCAACAAAAGAGAGTAGATCTATGCACAAGAAGTTAGAAAATGAAAAGTAGAGGTTGAGATTTGTTACCCACTTGAAGAGAAGGGTCTTGGAGTGTTGTGTGGCTATTTTAGGGCAACATAACCCCCTCAACCTGTTGAAAACTTGCAAAAACCAACAAGCTATGCTTGCTGGAAAAGCTGCACACAACCAACAATGTGAAAAAAACTTTTTGATTTTAGGGCATAAATTTTTCTCCTCAAAAACTTATGATAAAATATGATTAAAGTGACCAATCTAAGATATTATGCTAGCTGAAATATCATATGGAGTGAACAACAATAAGAGAATGAGTAAGAATGAGAAAGAAAGAGTTCAGACCTCACACTTGTGTGTGTGAAAGATCATAAAAAATACAAGAGATTTGTCTCTTATTTATACAATGATAATGACCTTTAATTACAATTTAGGTCAAAAAAGGCCGACATGGCCAAATTACATCAAAAATCCAATTTTTACATAAATTTAAAGAATGAAACCCTAAAATGTGCAGTAGAGGTGACGCCATTCCCTCCTAGGGTGACGTTGGGCCTCATAGGTGGGACGTTAGGCCCCATGAGAAAAACGTTAGGCCTTACAAGGCCTCTAGATGATGCCACACGTGCCACTTGGCACACAACTGCCTCCATCATGTCCATCTGACATTGGGTGACATCTAGGGTCACAAGGGTGTCATCATGGGCCTCCCAAGGCCAATGTTCAGGGGGGAGAGAAAGATCTGCCTAGGTCCAGGCTTGCCAAAGTGTCTTTGGTGGAACACCCTTCTTTTTCTTTGGTGCAAGCCTCTGGTGTCTCTTTGCCCCTGGCTGGGGTCACAACATCCATCTGGTGGGCTTTTAGCCCCATGGAGGTCTGAGCTAATCATCTCCCCATATGTACCTGTCCGTCGGGCATGGTCTTGCGACAACAAGAAGTATGCCCTCCATGTGCTCATAAGTCACAGAGATCATAGCAATGTCAATCATGTCTAATAATCAAATTACCCAAACATGCTCATGAAAGCCCCCTTTACCCAAACAAATGCTCAAAGACGTTGTTGTCGTCCTTATACACACTTGCTAACATGGACTAAGTCCAATCCACTTAGTGTGTCCTTGGAGGCACAATGCCTAGGTTCAAGCTCACTATCACCTCGACTTGAACCTTTTCCGTCTAGGCTTACTCCTAGGGAAACCAAGGTGGGTAGACCCTAGTTACTATGTGAAATTAAAAGTTAATTCTAGGAGTTGATTTTAGTTGATTAAAGGTTTGGGGATCTAGCCCATATGCAAAAGCAACAATGCAAAGTGCAAGATTTCAAATGCAAAAGAAGTCCTTTTCCTAAGTCCACTAAGACTAGTGCCTAAGATTGGGCAAGGGGTCAACTAAGTTAAAGGGAGTTTTAGAATCTACAAAGATTACAACAAGATTACAAAAAGAATTACTAGATACAAGATTTACAATTAAGACTAGATACCAAAGAATGAAAGCAACAACTATCTACAAAGTTAAAGTGTAAACTAAGAGATACAAAATGATACAATAGATACAAATTATACAATAAAGGACAAAGCCAGATACAAAGCAATTAACTTGAAGTGAACTTGAATGTGCAGGTAAAGAAAGATGCTCAAAGGAAAGTACAACGCAACACATCAAGCCAACAGTCCTAAACAAAGAGTGCCTCCAAACGATGCGCAACTCAAAGGGGATGTTTCATTGGCATACACAAGTACAAACCCAAACAATGAAGTTGCCTCCACAGGATGCACAACTTCAAGGGGGTTGAGCCAATTAAACAACAACACAACTCAAACTCAAAAGGAAATGCTGAAATGAGGCCTACAAGGTCTAATGCGCAACTTTAGTTTGCTTAGGCAGTACCACAAGATGCTTAAAGTAAAAAGTGCATGTGAAATAGATGTAAGTACTAAGAGTATAGTGTTTGCAATCTGACTTAAGCATAAACCATAAAGATACCAATGTAGATTGCCCAAGGTTAATGTGGATTGATTAGGATTAGTTAAGTTATTAATGTGAAGTGTGAATCCTAGACTAAGTGACAACCCAAGAACTCTCTCAGCTTGTACCAAAAGAATTGTTGGGTGCTCAATAAGTGAGGCAAACAAGGCCACACCCTAGCTCCATAGGTCAATCCAGGAACAAAAGTACTCCACAAGGGGGACACCTAGTGCCATGAGACTGTCCCCGATCTAGCACCCCCTGCTCCTTCCTTAGGTTCATTTTTTGTTGGCAAAGTTGAGACAGTAAGAGGTGACCTATTAAACTAGGTAGATTTTAGGCCCTAGAGACTAAGGTAAATTGAGCTTAAGTTGGTTAAGTTAAGTTAAATTAAGTTAGTGACTGCAATGTAGTGCTTGAAATAAAGAAAGTGTGCTTGCAATGTAAAAGGAAAGTACTTGAAAGATAAATGACAATAAAAGTAAAGCACTTGAACTTGAAATTGCAAGAAAGTAAAAGCTTGAAAGTAAATTACAAGATATTACAATGCTTGAAAGAGGAAATTGCAAGATGTAAATGAGTACTTGAAAGACAGATAACTTAAAAGCAAAGTACTTGAATGGAAATAACTTGCAATGAAATAAAATAAACAAGATAAACAAATGTGATTTAGTTATGCCTCCATGGGCCTAAGCTAACATAACGTGATTACTTCTAGATCTAGATAATTTTAAACCATTAAACACATGAAATAAGCAATAACCATGTATTAGCCTAGCCTTACGATTTTGTGGGTTGGCTTAGCCAAGCTCACTCCAAGGTGTAGGTAAACAAAAGAAAGAGAAATGCTTGAAAGGAAAACTACTCTAAACAACCACAACAAGTGCACAAGATGGAGGACAAAGCCTTCCGGTTTTGTGCACAAGTGGGTACATAAAAAGAAAGGCATAAAAAACTTGAAGGAAATCCTAGCCTCTCAACTTTGTCCTAATGACAAGTGGGACAAACAATGTAAAATAAATGGCTGAAAAATAAAACTAAGTTTTAGCCTTACGTTTTTGGGGGTTGGCTTAGCCAAGCTCTCGCTAAGGTGTAGGCAACTTGTAAAAAGAAATATAAAATGCAGAAATAATTACAATGAAGAGAAGTGCAAGCCCTTGGGACTCCCTTGGGCTTGCTTACAATGTATAGAAGAGAGGAATAAAAGAGGGTATTTGTTACCCAACTTTGGGAGGCTGATCTTTAGCTTCTTGTGGCCCCAAATGGTCTCTTGACCACCTCTTTGGTCACTAACCTGCAAAAAGCCAGCAAGCAAAAGCTTGCTGGAAACGCTGCAGAAGTGACACAAATGTTAAGAAAATTTCTAGTTTTTTACACAGAAATTTTCTACAGAAAATTACAACAAGTATATTGTATTGAAATGACCTATTCTAAGTGTTAGTATGCCCAAAATATGAAAGAAAACTGCAGAAATAAATTACAGAAATGTTTTGGAGGTGAAAATGGTTGAAAAATGGTATTTTCCAGATCTGAAAATGTCTTTCCCAACACTAGAAATGACCTGCAAAATTGTTAGCAAGCTACAAGAAAGAGAGAGGGGTGAAGATATATGTTAGATCTACAAAATACTTTGCAAAAGAAACAATATACTCAAACATAGATCAACAATAATACTATTGCTAACCTACCCGAGCAAAATACTTTGCTTGGGATCTCTACTCTAAGCAAATAGAATGCAACACAATAAAATATTACCAAGCCACCTCCAAGATTAGATGCACAAAGAAGACTCTCCACACATCAATGGCCTCCAAATATTTTCAATTAATCCAAGTAGAAGGTTGTTGCAAGTACTTGCAACGAGCTTCTCTCCAAAAGAAATGAGCAAGAATGAGTAAGAAAGAAAGATGGGAGAGATGGGAGAAATTTGAGCATAGTAACAGTAGCAAAAGAATTGGTGAGAAATGAGGAGGAGAGGGGTTTCATTTATACTTGGAGAGCAAGAGCTACCCCTCTTGGATCTCCTCCAAGTGTCAAATCAAGAGCAAGAGTGAGCATCTCTATGAGGGGGGCGCAATTCTAGGGTTAGGGTTTTGGTATGGTAGTGGGGTGTGTTGTCGTCCTAATACACACTTGCAAACGTGAGCAAAGTCCAACTCACTTAGTGTGTCCTTGGAGGCACAATGCCTAGGTTCACAATCCACACTGTCACCGTGACTGGAACCTCTTCCCTCTAAGCTTACTCCTAGGGAAGCCAAGGGAGGTAGACCCTAGTTACTAGATGTGATTTAACGTTTATGTTCTAGGAGTTGGTTTTAATTTGTTAAAGGTTTAGGGGAAAACTAACCTATGATGCAAAGGCAGCAAATGCAAAGTGCAAGATCACTTATGTTAAGCAAACCCTTCCCTAAGTCAACTAAGACTAGTGCCTAAAGGTTGGGCAAAGGGGTCAACTATATTCAAGGAGGTTGATTACAAAAGATTACAAAGATCACAAAATTACAACTACTTCACAACAAAGAGATACAAGTACTTACAATAATGAATGAGAGATATTACAACAATTATACAAGAGATACACAAGATACAAATAGACAAGATTAACCAAGTGTCAAAGTGTGAGAATTAAAAGATATTCAAAGGTTAAGATCATTCACATAAGGCCAAGCGTGCCCCAATAAGAATTGGACTGCTTTTCAATGGCGCCCACTAAAGCACTCAAAACTCAAAAAGATGATGCCTCCAACTGGGATGCTCAACTTCTTCTTGAATCACACCACAAAAAGCATAAATTGAAAGATATAAAATACTTGGAAAATAAATGCTCAAACCAAACTCAAAAGATCTAACACTTAGATAATCAAACCACAAAATTGCATAACAGATTGAAAGATAAATGTGCTTGCAACTAAAGTCTATGCAACCATAAGATGTAACCAATGTGAGGATTGCCTAAGAGACTAGATGGTTAAGAGTTGCTTAAAGATTTTACAGATTTTAGTTACCCTCCTAACTAAGTGGTAAACCTTACTCCTCCTCCTCCTATTGCCAAATAACTGCCGGATGCTCAAGATAGTAAGGCAACGAAGCCCACTCTAGCTTTCACGGTCAACCCTAAAGTCTGAGTACTTCCCGAAAAGGACACATCCTGTGTGCCGTGAGACAGTCCCCTGCCTACACCTTCCGTTGTTTTCCTCAAACCCATTTTAGATGGTGAAGATGGTGGAATTAGGTGTCCTAGTTGGCCTAATATATTGTTATGACTTAGGACTAAGTCTTAAGATGTGTTGTGAGTGTTTTAGATAAGTTTTAGGTGCCCAAAATTAATGAATTATGCCCAAAACCGAAACTGTAAATGACTGCTGTGAATGTGTTGCAGAAAATGAATCTAAAGCTTATGAGCACATCAAAACTTGTAAAGAAAAGTTGAAATACATGAACTATTCCATCATCATTTACTTATCATGCATGTGTAAAACTTGAAAGATACAAGTGAGATGACAGACAAGAACAGCGTGTCAAAAATCACAGAAAATTGCCTTAAGTTGTGATCATTTATCCATGAAGTAAATCCATAAATGAACAAGACTTGCTGAAAAGAAAACTAAGATCTACACCATGTACATGCTCTATGTCGAAATTGAAGTAGTGGATGGCAAATGCCTTAAGAGATAGATGAATTGCAGATTTAAAGGATTACTTAAAAAACATATAAACCATGAGAGATTGCACTTGATAAAAATTAGAGCATGACAATGAAACTATGCCTTGAGGGCTTAAACTAAAATGAGCATGTGTTAGATGTCTACTCTAGATGATTTTAACCATGTAAATAACAATAAACATCAACACACATTTATCATCCTAGCCATACGCTATGGGGGGTTTCTCTCCCAAGGTGTAGGCAATCTTAGTTAAGCAAAACTTGAAATATATTGCAGCAAACCACTCACAATGGCACAAGGTGGAGGCAAGCCTACCAATGTTGTGCCAAAGAGGGTTGGAAAGAAAAGATAAACAATTATTATTGCAGTCCTAGCCACACAACCTTGTYCTAATGACAAGTGGGGCAAGAAATAAAAGAATGCTGAAATAAATCTATGTCCTAGCCCAACGATTTTGGGGGGTTGGCTGAGCCAATCACTCTCCCAAGGTGTAGGCACTAACTAATTTTAGAAAATAAATTACAATGGCTGAAACGAAAGAAGAGAATGCAAGCCTCAAGGGAACTTCCCGGGGGCTTGCTACAATACTAGAAATGAGTGAGAGAAAAGAGAGACTTGTTACCCACTCAAAGGTTGATCTTTTGATGTGTTGTGTGGGTGAATTTCGGCAACATATCCCCTTGTTTCTGGTAAGAATTTGCAAAAACCAGCAAACAAATGCTTGCTGGAAATGCTGCACAACACAACAAAGTTAAGAAAAATTTATGTTTTTTACGCATAAATTTTTCACATAAAAATCTCCCAACGAAATGTAAAATTATATGACCTATCTAAGATGGTTATCAAACTGAAATATAAATGAAATGAGTGCAGAAAATAGGACTAAGCAAAGCTAGGAGTTAGAGAAGGCTTTGAGGGAAGACTACTCCTTGAGGCTTTCCCAACAATCCTTTGAAGTAAACCTGCAAAACTCAAGACAAACTGTGAAGCAGAGAAGTAGATAATATGCTTGAATAACTAACAATGCGAAATACTTCAAATAACTAGCTGTCCAAGATATATAAACCAACAAGAGTACTCTTTGCTAATCTACTCAAGTAAACTACTTTACTAAAGATCTACTCAACACTACACCATAAACTCAAATCCACAAAGTCACCTCATGTGTAAGAAATTAAGAATACAACCAGAAAACTCTTGGTGTTTCCAAATCCTCCAAAGCTTTATTAATCCAATGGGAGAGTGTTGCAGCAACAAGTTGCTCCAAGACTCTCAAGAGAAAAATGGGATGGAATGTTAGATGGCAAGAGCAAGAGAGGGGCGAAATTTCAATAGCATAACCTTAGCTCAAAGAATGGTGAAGAAATGAGGGAGTGAGGGGTTGTATTTACTATTTATACCCAAAGAGGCAAAACGACCCCTCTTGGATGCGTGCCAAGTGTTGCATCTCAGTCATTTGGTGGAATCCCAAGGAGAGGGGCACACGTCTTCTAGGGTTTTGGCATGGATGAGGACGTGGATGAGTTATGTGGAGTGTGGGGACATGTAATGGGTGAGGTGGAGGGATAGGAGGGGCGCACCACTCATGGGAGGGGCCCACCCATCAACTAAATTGGGTTTTCAAAGGTTTCCATGTGAGGGGGGCATAAATCCCCCTAGGGGGCGTGAGGAAATGGGTGAGTGGATAGGTGAGCGGGTGTATAAAGGTTGTAAGGTGGGTTGGGTAGGCTAGGGATGACCCCTCTTGGTCTTTTCCATCATTACATAACCCCATTAACTCGAAAATACAAAAATTATATTTTTGACTTAGCAATAAAAATTGTTGTTTTGATTGACTTTGACTCCGGGTGGACAAACACCTAGCTAAGTTTGTCCAACTGAGATGAAACTTGGTCCAAGGGTGTAGGGGGTGCCTTTCCATTTTATTTGAGCACAAATACCCCTATCAAAAACCCAAAGGCCTAGTTTTTACAATCATTGCTAAAAAAACAATTAATTAATTAAATAATTAAAATCTCAACCTTAGGAAAATTAATTAAATTTAATTAATTAAAAAAAACCTATCTAGACTCGATGAAATTCTGTGAAACTTTCTATGATGTTTTGCATGGTCATTTACATCATTCCTAAACAAAAGCTACCGAAGGATGAGACCATTAGAATGTCGTTCACCACTTTGGAGGAATTATTGCAGGTGTGAGGGAAAAACTCAAGGGAAATCAACCAGGCTGAAAAGCCCAATTGATGACCCGAGGATAAAAAACCCTCAGTGAAAAGAACTCTCTCAATGAAAACATCCCAAGGTACCTGACCTAACTATGATCCATGTAAACCTATTACATTATTAACCCACGCAGGGGTGCGGAAATTTCGTTTACAAAAATTTGTGCTGGAGGCATAAATTTCCTATTAGATCCAAACTGTCCTCGACAAATTAGCATCTGATGATGCATCTCTTCATGGCACATGGAGTTGACCCCCTAGTTGAATAGGCGGTCAATAGGGTGTGAGTTGGAAAGAAAAGAAAAGTCAACAGGGGTGAGGTGGAGTCCCTAGGAGGGCTCACCTAGAGAGAGAGGGCCCCACACTCTTTACTTTATCATTTTCTAAGGTTTACTCAAGGAGTGGGGTGCAACTTCCCTAGGGGAAACAACTTAAGTGAGTGGTGGCTAGGTGGAAAGGGGGAATGAGGGTTAGATCAAGGTTAGGAAGGCTTAATTAAAGGTTAGGAATCATCTCCCATCTTTCCTCTAACCATTTTGCTTAATTTTACAAAAATTGACATTTTGGCTATGTCAATACTAGCAATTAAATTGTTGCTTTAGACTGACTTAGACTCCTCATGGACAAACACCTAGCAAAACTTGTCCAATTGAGTTGAAACTTGGTCCAAGGGTGTAGGGGGTTTCTTTCCATTTCTTTTGAGCACAAATACCCCTATCAAAATCCCAAGTACCTAGTTTTTACATTTTTTTTATCAAAAATTAATTAAAATTCCCATTAACTAGGTAATTTTAAAAAATTAAAAAAACTATCTAGACTCGACGGAATTCCGCAAGACTCCATGAGATGTCTAGCATGGTCATTTACAATATTCCTAGACACTAGCTACCCAAGGGTTAGACCATTAGAACACCTTTCACAACTTTGGAGGAATTATTTGTGGGAGTGAAAAACTCAAGGGAAATTAATAAGGCTGGTTAGGCCAAATTAATAACCTGAGGAAAAAAAATACTCAGTGAAAGGGACTCCTCTAATGATGAAGTCCTAAGGCAACTGACCTAACTGTGATCCATGCAGACCCATTACATTATTATCCCATGCAGGGGAGCGGAAATTCCATTACAAAAAGAAGTGTTGAAGGCCAAAATTGCCTTGTAGAACCAATACGTCTCTGACATTGATAGCACCATCTGGTGCACATCTTCATGGTACATGGAGTTGACCCCCTAGTTGAAATAGGTGGTCAACAAACATTATGCAGTTTAACAAGCTAGGTTTGGAGAGGGTCTTAGGATGTCTTATTGGGCTAATCCTCCTCAAGTTTGAGGTGTTTCCTAGGTGAAGACCAATCTAGGTCATGTAGATGTATGAGATGGTGTAGGGAATGTTTGGGCAAGGGGTGCAGTGATAACAAGGAAATGTAGGTCTTACCAGTGGGTGCCTCTGTAGAGGGAGAGCTGCATCTTGTCATGGATGCCAATGTTTCCTAGCCCATTCAATGCCTTTTATTCTTTGTTTTATTGCTTTTTCTTTTCAAGAGAATAGCTGGAGGACACTGTCCTGGCGTGGTGACCATTGGTGATAGCGTTACCCACAAGCACTTTACGGAAATGAGAAGGTTGGTGCGTGATGAGACCCCCTTTCTCTTGGCTATGCCACCAAGAGCCACTACCCTGGTTTAGTGACCAAGTGGATGGCAGTGTCATACTGCTACATGCCCATGGACCTAATAGGACTGCTCATGATTTGACCTCCTATCCATCAACTGAATCTTGAGTTTTATTTTATTTTACGGATCCCCTTTTCTTGCTGAGAAGTCATTTATTGCTTTCTCGGGAATCCTTGGGTGAAGCATCTCAAGGTTTCATTTTGGATTTTAACTTTTGCTAGCTACTTTTACCCTCTGGGCCTTTAGCCCCTTCTTCCCACAAGGTTGTTAAAATTTCTTCTATTATTAGGTTACTTTCAATTTACTAGATAACAATAGCATAGATAGGATCACTGAGAGAAACACAATCACAAGAGTACACAAGCATTTATTCTGGGAAACCCTCAAGGGGAAGAAAACCCAACAAAACTTCCTTAATATAGATAGCCAATACAATGCCAAGACAATGAACCAAGCAATACAAAAATTCCTCT
>JASDQU010101840.1:214636-227344 GCA_032191745.1 Picea mariana
CAAGAGATCTGACTAACGTCTAGATTCTATATTTCCAGTAGGCTATTGTATTTCCATGCTTGAACCGTTATTATTCATGATATTGAGTAGTTGACATTCTATACTCTTGCATGCACCCTTATATGATTGTTAAACATTAAATATGCAACATGCACATGTAATAACCAACATGCACTTGTAATAACCAACATGCAACCACAATAACCAAAGAACATCTCAAATACACAGCTAAAACAAATCCAGCAACCCCTAGTGTATCAGAGCTGCACGCCAGAGCATTAGAACAGTAGCGAATATCTTGATCGGCCGTATCTGGGATATTTCACCATACTTATTAATTCTTTTCTTTCTTTTTCTGAAGTTCCATTTCCATTTTTTATGAACCTTGGGACTTCCTCTGTCCCAATGTTTATTTCAATATAACTTCCAGGATTTATTACTTCTTTTTTCTTTTTATACATATCATGCCTGTCAAAAATATTTTCTAAGGCAACTATTCCTCTGGGAACTGGATTTTTTATTGGATTATCTTCATCAACATATTCTTTCACTTCCTCCTTGTAACTGACATTGAAACCTGAGAATTCCTTGACATTGTGGATGAACCTTAGGATTTGTTCATCATCTTTCAAAACTTGCCAATGATCAATATTGTCTGGGACTGATGGCCTAAAGATTATCTCCAACTTTCCTTTTCCTTTTATTAGATCTTCTGAGGGTTGGAGGGTAGAAGCTGCTACAGACAGACTGTCAGCCAAGTTGTTTTGATCTCTAGGGTTAGCAATGAGATCTATAGCATCAAAGAACTCTATGGTATCCCAAATGGCATTTCTATATCTTCTTAACCTCTCACTTTTGCATGCATATTTATTTTTGACTTTGAGAATTACTAAGCCTGAATCACCTTTTATATTTAGAATCTTGATACCCATATCCTTAGCAATTTCCAAACCAAGCAAAAGTGCCTCATACTCGGCCACATTGTTTGTTGCATCAAACTCAAGTTTGAATGCAAAATTATAAGTTTTCCCAGTTGGAGGTTTTAAAACAATCCCTGCCCCTTTGCCTGATCTTGAGTGGGCTCCATCAAAATTCATCTTCCAAGCTTTATTACTTGTTTTTTCATCTTTGAATCTTTCTTCAGTTGGTGCTAGGAGGTTAGAACTTATGGAAAAGTTACCCATGTCAGACACTTGGCATAAAAACTCATTGAAAGGCTCTTTAGGATCTTCAATATGATATTTTCTTTCCGTTTCTCTAAAGAGTTTGAAATTCTCAGTTGAGGGAGGAGGGTATGGAATAGTTGCAAAAGTTAAATCCATATTTAAGAAACCCCCCATGTGAGCTCCCCATTTTCTAGATAGAAGCATCCCCCATGCATCTGGCACATCAATAACAAGGACATCCATTTTGAATGCAAAGTCTGGGCGGAAAGCTAGCTTGACTAGCAAATCTATGATAATTCCATGAGTCTCGATTTCTCTAGAATCCATGGCACACTTTATGATAAGGCCTTGTAATTTTAAGGCCCAACCTTTGCATAATTCCCTTGGTGATGATATTTGATGAAGCACCTGAATCATACATACAATTATGCAACCATTGATCATTTATTTCCAAAGACACAAAGATGGGAGGATTTTCTTCCTTGGTCCTATCTCTACTAGTCAAAACCACTGGAGGATCTTCATGATGTTCCTTTACTTTTTCTTGATCTTTTGAAACCACTTTATTACTTGGAACATTTATTGCTTGAAGAAGTTTCTCTTTATGTGAAGGTATCTTCAAGAGATCTGACACTGGAACCAAGACTTTTGCATTTGAAATCCAACTACCTAAATCAACAGTTAGATTAGTAATTGGAGTATTTGTAGGAGTAGTTACCTTAGGAAAGTTAGCTTGAGACTTGTTTGTTCCTTCTTTTCCCTTCCTCTGGTAGACTATCCCTTTATGCCTTGCCATTTCCAAAATCTGCTCATTTGTGGGCTTATGACCATATAACTTAGTGACATTGTCAAACTCTTCAATCACTTCATTAGTTTGCTCACGTATTTCTTGCATTTGAAGCCAATAGTCCATTGATAATGGGTGAGCTTCACCAAAGTTGTTAATGTGATTGGAGTTTCTAGATTGCCCCAAAAAATTGTTTGTTGAAGGAAGGCCGTGTTCATTTATCTGGCAAAAAACTGGGCAGGTAGACTCTTCGTGAAAATCTTCACAAGCTCTGCAAAAAGGTGGTATTTCTTCATTTACCACATTATTTGACTCTAACTGATTAGGAGGCCTTTGGTCTTGAAGAGGACCTTTCTTTTGCCACATATCATTATTTGGTCTGGGTTGGAATCTATTATTTTGAGATCTTTCCATTGCTATCATCCTATTCTGTAAAGCACTAAGCTGAGTAGCATGGGTTGCTTCCATTCTTTTAACCATCTCAGTAACGGCTTTTAAAGGGTCGAAATTTGGGTCTTTATTATCAGGAGCTGCAGCCTTGTCCTTTGCCTCTGTCTGCCTAGAAGAACTACCACGACTGAAACCTGGAAGATTGTACTTTCTTGAAGCTTGCATATTTTTGTCAATCTTTATTGCTATATCCTGAGCTGCCTTGAGGTTGGGGGGTTCCTTATCTCTAAGTTGGTATCTCATTTCCCCACCAAAAGCCTCAACATAATAGATCAACATAGCATTATCCGGACGCTTGATATTTGGATGCATACTTGAGACTAACTCATTGAATTTTTTGTTGAACTCATCCATAGTCTCATTTTCATTCTTCCTTATCGTGTTGAGGGCGGCCAACAGGTGACGATGATCTCTCTTTCCCCCCATTTTTGAGTGAAGGCATCTAACAGATCTTTAAGTGTCTTGAATGAGTTGTTGGGCATGTCCTCGTACCAATCCGAGGCATCATCTTCTAAGGAAAGGACAAGGAGTTTCATTTTCACATCTTCATGGTCATGTGTTGCACACCACTTATTAATACATCTCATGAATGATTTAACATGCATTTTTGCAGAAATAACATTATTGCCTTGGAAACTAGGTAATTTTTCTATGGCATTTTCTGGAATTGCATGAGGGTAATTGTTTATTGCAGTAAAATCACAACAGTCATAACTTGCCATTTCTGAAATAAAACTATCACTAACAAAAAGCAAGTGGATATCATAAATGGACTCAAAGCCTAAATGACTAAGGATTCTACGAGAAGATACTTTGGCTAACCTCCTTCTATAAACATGTTCAGGTTCAGAAATGAAGTCAACTAAGCCTTCTGAATTCCTTCTTGTAGAATACTTAGTCAAATTAGAAATTAGTGGAGTCACCAGATGATTGAGTCTAGATCTGATAAACAACAAGCATAAAAAACTAAGTAAAACAAAAAGGAAAACAAGGTCGTATTCCGGGAATAGAAAGATTTATCCCCGACAACAGCGCCAAAAATGTTGCCACCTTATACACACTTGGGCTATCGTGGAAGAATACTTCAATCCACTTAGTGTGTCCTTGGGGGCAAGTCTCGAGTCAAGGTGTTGTCACTTGATCCTCAACTCCTCTGTCTAGGCCAACTCCTAGCGAAGCCAAGGGGGGTAGTCCCTAACAAAAATACTAAGGCTCTTTAAACTAAAATAAGCAAAAGAACTACTTCTAGGAGTTTATTGCAAATAAAACATACACTTTCAACATTTATCATTCATCAGACGAGATACTCATATAAATCATTTGTCCATAAGATTGCATGCATAAACCAAGTAGGATACAAGTTCTACAATATTGATAAATTCGTTAGACAATCACACATGAATGAAATAAATTGCTCACATACATAAAGATAAATCCATAGTACTAGTGACTTAAAAGTATCGTGGACAGTTGTTGATTGCGTGTTTTATTAAGGTAAATTAAAGGTAGATTAATGAGAGATTGTGTGGCCTTTTTAGAGGCTACCTCTTTGTTTGGAAACTTGCGGAGAACTTACCGAAGCCCCAAGGCCTCACCAGTAAGTTCACTAAGGGTGTCGGATGTCCAACACGAGGAGAACCTAGATCTCAAAGTTCCCATCTGATTTCACACACTCCCCTTAGGCGTTCTCCCGTGCATTGAAGTAGCAACTATTGAGATTTCCCTAATTAAACTATTCCACACATACAATTCTGGTTCTGACGAATCTCTGGATCGAGCTAGGCTCACAAGGGTTCAGAGCATACACCGACAATTGCGGGGAATGTTTATTTTAGACTTTTGCAAAAAGGAAAATAAACTTTGAAAATTGCTTGAAACTGAAAATAATCTTTGCAAAACTTGAAACTGAAAGTAAACTTTGCAAGATTTTATTTTTGATAGCAAAAGGTAAAATCTAAGCTAATCATGCATAAAGATTGAAATTACTTTTAAGCTTACATGCATGAAAGATTTGAGTGTTGTGTGTGTTTAATTCCTTTATGCTTATGTGTGTTTGTGAGATCATATAATAAAACTTACAAGGAAATAAAGCAAAGACAAACGCACAACAGACCAATCCCCCTAATGGGGATGAAGAAACTGGGCTCCAAGGGCCCGCTTTTATTAATCCTATTACAACTTTGAGAGGATGACTCTCTTTTCTTCTTTTCTCTTTTGCCTTTTGTTTGGATCCTTATAGAACTGGATCGATTACTAAGCTAACTACTACAAAAGGGACTCCTTGAGTCTTGGTTTTCAAAGGCCGGATCTTGGAGTGAAAAATCTTCGATCTTGGGTCATGAGGAGGTCAAAATATTCCTTGTACCGAGACGGACTTGCTAAAAACCAGCAAAGAAAAGTTATTAGAATGAGCAGAAAATAACACGCAAACAAGAATTAAAACTAGAAATATTTACAAGGCATTTTCACAAAAAATTTAGGCACTAAAAAGACAATTTTAAGACTTTTTTAGAGACTTGAAGAGACTAAGTAAGTCCTCTTTTGAGTATTTCTGTTCACTGTCCTAAAACAGAAAGTTAGAATACTCAAATGACTAGATCTTAAAGAAAAGCAAACAACAACTTTTACTTAGAAATTTGGCAAGAAAATTCAGGAAATTGCTTAATAAAAACTAGATCTAGACTTAGATTTAGCAATAAATTCAGAAATAGATCTAGATCTTGCATGCAAACACTAGAAAGAGGATAATGACTTAAAATTGAATCTAGTTATACATTTAATCCAAGAAAGAGAGAAAGAGGAAGAATTTTCTTTTATTTAGTTGAGCCTTTGCTTGAGCCTCAAGAACCCTTGGGCAATGGAGTCTTTCTTTGGTGTGAAGAAGAGGGAGGAAGGTTTTCTGAAGTGCTTTGAGAGAAAGCAAGAGAGCAAGCAACCTTCTTTGATTCTCCAAAAGGTTGGTCTTTCATGCTCCAAGCTTCTCACAAGTACCTGCAAACAACGATGTTTCCTACAAGAGAGACTTTGTTCCACGTTAGTTTAAACAAAAACCCAACATGAGAATATAAGCATCAAATGCATAAAACAAATATATAGACTAACAAACAAGTAGAACTATATATTCTAATTGGATAACAGTATCCTTACCATAGCCACCATGCAAATACAAGAAAGAAACTTGAAATGATATTACCTCATAACTTCTACCTCTTCCTCGGTCAAACCCCCTTTGGTCTCTCCCTCCTTGGTTCATAGGAGGTCTTTGGTGTCTACCCCCTTGGTTTAGAGGAGGTCTAGGGGTAAATCTCGTCTTTTTTGTTGATCCCAAGTCCCAAATATTCGATATCGCATCATGCAAGTTGGCAGGCTTAAAAGCCTTGACCCAACCCCTCAAGGGCTCCATCAACCCTTCTGTGAAGAGCATCATAAGTCTCGCTTGAGACACATCCTGTACCATAACTGCTATCCTCTGAAACTCTTCTATGTATACCTCCGGTGATTTTGTCTGTCTAAGCTGGGTGAGTTCCCTGAAAGGTAGCTCTGGATCCCCCTGGTCAAACCTGTCAATGAGCCTCTGTGAAAACTCTGTATAAGATGTGATCTGATTGTGACCCAGTGTAGTCAACCCATGGTACCACCAATCATGAGCCTTTCCCTCCAAGTACATGGTGGCATGGCATCCATCTCTCTCATGGGGTTATGTTGTAGGTAGGTATCAAGTTTCTGCACCCATGCTTGCGTAGTCACCTTGGAAGATCCATCAAAGGAGGGAATCTCCATCTTTCTTGCCCTGTGCTCAAATTCATAGTTAGGCCTTTGATATTGTTTTGGCTTACCCCTGAACTTGATTCCACAATACTAATCCAGCGTGACTTGCCTCTGGAACCCTGCACTTAAGGTGTGATACTCCCTAACATATTGCTCAAAGTTGTCCTCAATTTCATCCTCATAGTTGCGATGTGGCTTGTTACCCAAGAATGTGGGTAGGTAGGGCCTAGGGGTGGTCCTACTGTGTGTTGGCCTCTGAGGAGCTCCACCTCCATAACTCTGTCCCTCGGTGTGATAGTGAAGGCTATGCTCCTGATGAGGTCTAGTCCCCCCATGAGACCCAGTGGCTTCCCTGTTTGCATAAATCTCTGGTCCCTTCCCTGCATGGGTTATCTGTAGTAGGAGTTGCGAAATATTCATCTGACTGGCATTTATCTTCTCCAAGGTCTCTCTCATTTCAACTTGTCCCCTGCGCATAGTTTCTTGATTCTCCTGTAGATGATGTTCAAGGGCACTTTGTGTCTGAATTATGGAGTGTTGTAAATCCTTTGCAAAACCTGCTAGAATCTGTGGTTTACTGTCCTCACCTGAACCCTCCATCTCTGCCTATGTTTTACCTATCTGCTTCCTGCGTCTGCCCATGTTAATACCACTGAACTTCTGCATGCGCTAATCCCACTGGCTGGGAGGATCAACGCTCTAATACCACTGTAATGTTCCCAAGCCAAATTTTTTGCTCGGAACACTAACTGCTCACTGTTTGTTTGTGTTTTCTTATGTGTTTACAGGTTTATTCATGGAGTTGCGCATTAGGGTTTATATGATGATGATTAAGTAATGAAACAACAGATCTGAAGCATATATTATAAAGAAGACAAGATACAATAATGAACACCAATATAGAGCCAATAATGTCAGATCTGACCTTTATTTAGATAGTAGATAGATCCTTGTCACAAGAGATCTACAGATTTGGAAGAAACTCTCAATAATATCCAAAATGGGATGCATGCTGCTACAATAATAGTCAATACAATGATAATAGCCTTCCAAAGGCCCTCTGAAGAGAAGATCCAAGCCTCTAAAGGCCAACCACTGCAAGAGAAGACTGATGAGATGAGACCCTGATCCAATATAGTTCCAAACCCTTCCAACAAGCTGAGTTGCACACTGTCCTAGTAGCTGCAGAGCCCCTAAGTTTCGGCCCTCCTCTTTCTTTGCTCCAAATGCCTCAAAACTTCCCCAGAATGTACATCGGGCTACTAGAACCCCCATGGAAAAGTATCAGACTGAAGGGTGAAGTTCTGGCTCTCCAAATGAGCAAACCCTCAACTGATTTGCGCCCCCCTCGGCTGACTGAATCTCCAATATTTCGGCTTCACCTCTAGAAGCCTCCAACTGCTACAAAAATCACCAGAATGATAGATCGGGGCAAGACAATCTAGCTGGTGAAGTCTCAAGATGATCTATCAATATCTGGGCTACCAAATGATGAAAACCTTCTTCTGCAGTGCGCCCCTCTCTCCTCCAAGTCGTGCCAAGCTCCAAGAAATAATCTGCTGGGAAAACCTCATCCTGAATAGACTAGAAATGATGCCCTGGACCATACGAAGAAAACCCAAATGTTCCTTTGCCAAAAAGCTTCATCCTTACTTCAGATCGAATTGATCTTCTCAAGGTGGTGCGCCCTCCTACTAGAAACCCCCTAGGCTGCGGACTAGTTTGCCTCTGCCAATAGATCTGACCCATGTAACACTGTAGAATGGTGTGGCAGGATTGTTGCACCTCCGAGACCAAGCTTGGATCAAGAAAGGTGGGATCTTTCACCACCGAGTTGATCTGTAGGGTTTTAGTCACAAAACCCTCAAAACTGCTTGTGCTCAAGAGCTCCAATGCAAAATATCATAATAATCCATAATGCCTTAGAAGTGCGCCCTTCCTTCCCTTTATACCTCTAGTCTATTCTCCTGTTGAGTTAGTTAACCCCTAGGGTTAACTCCTAGCTTAACTCCACCTTTTATTTTCTTTCGTTGAGTTACCCTTTTTCACACAAAGTCAACTCAGTAATATAACGTTGTGCTTAGGAAGTGTCTTCTGGTTCACTTTGTCTCCACGATGCATGAGACTACACTCTAGTGGGGATAGCTAGACTACTGAGTCTCTTTAGACCTCTTCATCAAGAGGTGGGGGACATTACATTTCTTATGCTCTGATCCAAGGCCTTCCTTCTATTTTCATCAAGCTCAACCAACTGATCAATTATGCCCAGTTGAAAATCCTCATCCAAACCATATTTCTGAACAAACTGATACACTGGAAGCTTCAAATGAGCTGGCAAAGTGACATCAAGCCCTTAAACAAGCTCAAGGGACTCTTTCAGGTAGCACTCTTCTTAGTAATCTTGTTCACCTATAAAGCATACTTAATCTTGTTATCCCATGACATCTTATTATCCTTGTTGCCGCCTATATACAAAATTGGGCTATCATGGAAGAAATTTTCAATGCACTCAGTGTGTCCTTAGGGGAAAGTCTTGAGTCAAGGTGTTGTCACCTGATCCTCGACTCCTCCGTTTAGGCCAACTCCTAGCGAAGCCAAGGGGGGTAGTCCCTAACAAAAATACTATGGATTTTAAGTTAATCTAAGTTAAGAAACCACTCTAGGAGTTTATTGCAGAATAACACATTTATAGTGACGCGTTCAACAAATTCATTCAATAGTTAAGATAATCAAATAGAACAGATGTCCAACCATAGAAGATACATGCATAATAAAGTAAGGATACAATATCTGCAAGTGTTATAACAGTTATTAGACAATCATCATATTGAGAATGAAATACTGCTCATGAAATAAAAAGTTGTAAACATGAAACCAGTGCTTTAAAGGTATCGTGGGCAATTGTTGAACGCGTGTTTTATTAAGGTTTATTGAAAGTAGATTCATGAAAATGTGTGGCCTCTTGAGAGTCTATATTTTTGTTTAGAAATATGCTAAGAACCTACTGAAGCCCCGAGACTTCACCAGTAAGTTCAATGAAGGTGTCGGATGTCCAACACGGGGAGAACCTAAATCTCAAAGCTCTCGTCTGACTTCACACACTCCTTTCATGCGGTTTCCCTCGCATCAAGATAGCTACTATCAAGGTTTCCCTAATTAAACTACTCCACACTAACAACTCCGGTTCTGATGAATCCCAGGCTCGAGCTAGGATCGCAAGGGTTTAGAGCATACACCGGGAACTATGGGGAAGGTTTATTTTAACTAAAAATAAAACTGAAAGTAGAATGCGGAAAACTTGAAATGTTTTCTAATTACTAAAAAGCGAAAATGAAAACTAAACTAACATAAAAGTTACTTTGCTTAAGTGCAGAAAGTAGTGATTGCTTGAAAGGTTAATTTCCTTAAGTTGTGTGTTTTGAAAGCAAATAAAGCAAGGAACTTGAAAGGAAAATGAAGCACACAACCACCACTGATCCCCCTAAAGGGGACGACAAAATTGGGCACTAAAGGCCCACTTTTATTAATGCCTATTACACTTCGAGAAGATGAATTCTCTTTTTCTTTCTTTTTTTAGATTTTGGATTCATATAGAATGGATCAATTTACTAACTACAATTACAAAGAAGACTTTCTAAAGTCTTGGTCTTCAAAGGGTCCAACTTGGGGTGAAAAATCTTCAGTTTTGCTTCAAATTTGTCAAACTTCCCCCTTGTTTTTTGACGGACATGCTAAAAAACAGCAAATGAAAATGATTAGATTATGATAGAAAACAATATAAAAAGGTTAAAAAAAGAATGAACAAACTTGACTAAATTTTTTCAATATTTTCTCATGCAAAAATGCTAAATTTTTGGGGTTTTTAGAGACTTTAGATGAGGCTAACTAAGCCCTCTTAGATGCTTTTTTGTTTGCTGTCCTAAAACAGCAACATAAAACTTCTAATTGGCTAGATATAAAATGCAAAACAAAAACAACTTTCTATCTTGAGATTAGGCAATAAATTTCAGAAAATTGCAAGAATAAAACTAGATCTAATCTTTTGATTGAAAGATAAATGAAACTAGATCTAATCCTATTTGCATGCAATAATAGAAACCAAGTCTAACTTGAAAAGCAAACCTAGATCTATGATAGCAAATGCAAGAAAGTAACCAAATGATTTTCTTTTTTTTAGAAATGAAAGAGAGAGGAGAAGAAAGCAAGCTTGTGTTAGAATATAATGGATGTGCTCGTTTTACCATCGACAATATCACTATTGTCACCCAACCATAGGCCGAAGCCACCCTCCGAGCACCTTAACCTTGACAGAGAATCACTCCGGAAGCAAACCCTAGGCTAGATAGCCAAACAAAGGGTAGCGCACCTTTCCCCAAGGATAGTGCACCAAGCAAGAGCTGATCAGATAGTCCAAACCATAACCAAGAGATAGTCCAAGCCAAAACGCAATCTGCTAGCTGCAGCAGCTGCAATGGCAGCTCTCCTCCAAACTTGCACACAAACTGGGCAACTGCAGTGCGCACAAGTGTTGCTCTGCAATTCTGAGAATGCCTGCCAAAATGAAGACTGGCCTCCTGTATTTATACTAATTCTGGCTAACTACCTGAGCCGATTTCTCATTCTGGGTGTCTATTTACTTAGTATATAATATTTCTTTTGGCCGACTTCTTCTCTTGTAGGCTAATAACCTAATACCAATTATCCTCTTGAGCCGACTAGTCTTCTAGGGTTATTAGCCAACTCATTAGGGTTTCTTCTTGCTTCCCGGAATATTCTACTCTCGTTAGGTTTACATGTGGAGGTAAATACCTCCCGCAGCTACCATAATATTAACACTCCCTCCTAGCTAGGGAGGTATTACAAGTAATGATCTTGAGCACAAACATACCATTCACCAAGTAGCATTAACATAGTTGTATAGACTAGATCATGAAGACCATCATCACCATCAGTGTCATCAGCTGCATCATCTCTCGAAACCATACTCTATCTGAGTAATTTAGACATGATGTTGGATAAGTCACTCACACGAAAGAGTGACACAAGAGTCATTCTTCTAATCTGGACATATGTCCTAGAAGAGTAAATGTCCTGAACCATTTTCTGTCTGGGAAATCTCTGCCCATTGATCATCCATCTAGCTGATAATCATTTTCAACACTGTTGATGGTCTTCAAGGCAATTAGAACAATATCATTCAATAGAACACAACTGTGTCTATCCATAGTAGTACACAGCTACAATCCAATGGTACACTACCACACCAAGTAGCACACAGGTACTTGATCAGTGACGTATAGTCATAAACAGTGGAACATATCCACCACAGTAGTATACATCTACTGTCTAGAGACATACAGTCTTCATAACAATCATCTGATATCAACCTGCACAGAAACAATGTTATGATATAAACTAAATCATCTGGGCCATTCTTCCACTCACATTTGTGAGATCTTGGAAGAGCATCTGCGCTCAAAAGGTAAAACATCAATGATGAGCTATCTGGACTACTCTTCTCAAGCAAGGAAGAATAACTGTCCTGATTTCTGAGCCTGGACCATTCCCCACCTTGGGCCATTCCTCCGACACTAGACAAAGTGTAACCTGGAGAGAATGAGTCTGCCCTAAGGAATGTCTATCCCTGATTGCTAAACCTGGACCATTCCCCACCCTGGGCCATTCCTCCGGCACTAAACAAAGTGCAACCTGGAGAGAATGAATCTGCCCTAAGGAATGACTGTCCGGACCATTTCCTAAGGAAATGATTGTCTTGCACCAACCTCCAAAACGGACCATTCCCCATGTTAACCACAATGGGAAATCATTGTCTGGCGAGGCGGGTCAGTCTTCTTGAGTAACCCTCAAGAAGAGAGACTTCCCTAGACCATTCCCCATGTTAACCACAATGGGAAATCGCTGTCTATGGTACATCAACAATCCATCGAACCATTTTCATTACGAAAATGACCGTTCGATTTGGACCATTTTCCAGACTAGAAAAATGCCTGTCTGTCAAAAATCTCAAACCACTTTCCGAATCTGGAAAGGAACTGCTCATCCTGGACCATTTTTCGAACTGAAAAATGATTGTTCATCAATCAATAACACATCAGTGCTCCCTCCCAACCTGGGAGTCATCTCTTCCTTTTTCAATAAGGAAGTCGTCTCCACGAGCTCCAGCTTGAGTACGCAAACTCTTTCATCTTGGACAGAAGCTTTACCAAAATGCCTGCTCATCTGTGGAAATATATATTGGAGAACCACTTTCTCCTTTCTGGACTTCATCACGGAGAATGTAATGCTTGATCTCAAATGTACTTCAGTCTGGAACACTGGTTTTCTCTGAAGGCTTCATATAGCTCTGATCAATAAAGTATATCATTGTTGGATTCCTCTTTGGTTCCTGCTAGCTCACAACATCATGGCAAGGGTCAAACTGGAACATATCCATGTGGCACTTCTTCTGTCATCATGAGATCTTTGTCATGGATTGGCAATCCATCATCCTGATCTTCTGAGTAATCATTCTGATAC
>JASDQU010101840.1:227394-237812 GCA_032191745.1 Picea mariana
TCAAACTGGAACATATCCATGTGGCACTTGTTCTGTCATCATGAGATCTTTGTCATGGATTGGCAATCCATCATCCTGATCTTCTGAGTAATCATTCTGATACAATATCTCTGTTATAGAAAGTCTTCACCATGCTTTTGCTGTGCATTGGAGGTTCTCCACCAAGTTGTCTTTTTCCATCTACATACAAGGGTCTCTTTCTGGTATGCCTCAAAGGCTTGAGGTTGCTCTTCATACGCTCTTTGTTCAAGTGCTCTGGAGAACAGTCTTTGCATTCATCTGATGTAGAACTCCAACCCATGGATATTGCGGATGGTATAATGACTCATGTAGAGGTATGTCTGGTTTACTGAAACGAGTAATCATCATAGTCTTCTCCCTCCATCATAAGTCTTCCATACACTGTTCTTCATCACAACTTTCAGTTCCTCTGCTTGATTGCTTTTAGTGAGTTCATATCAGGTTGGTAATCTTGTGATTCTTGATACAATGACTAGCTGTTCTGGCTTTTCTTTCTTTCTTGGAATCTTCATGTTCTTCCTCATGTTTCTCTTTAGCTCTTGGGTCCATGGAGTTTCTTATAGATTCCATGCCCTAGAGATTCCACTTCTTTCTTTCATCATAGGATCATGGACGTGGATGGACAACCAAGGATACTTTAAGGCTTCTCTTCGAAGAAGACTTCTTCTAAGGTCGAATTGAACACATACTGCTTTTCATTGCTGCTACCATGGATATATACTTCATCATCTTCAATGGATCATAGGATTTAGCTCCCTCCTAATCTTTGCTTCATGTATGAGTGCATTATAATCAGCTCCCTCCATAATCCATGCTTCCGTCTGCATCCTTATTGCCTTCTGCAAGGTGCCATAAGTCTTTCTCTGATTTCTTCTTGATTGCTGACTTCTTCCTGTCTTTTACTTCTTCTCTTTTACTTCAAGATTGATTCTGATTTCGGCTTATCTTGCAGTTGTTACTTATGTAATAACTTCCACATGAATTGTTTGATGTACTTCATCCTTTCATTTGTATTGTCTGACTTGTAGTCATAATGATAGCAATCCTTTTTATTTCTTCCATAGGTATAGTTTCTCTTTGGACATCTTATCTTCTAAGAAGTAGATATGCAAGATATGTACAGAAAACACGGTATGTACAAGAACTATGAAGGGTATTGTTACCTTGTCTTAGAAGAAGAAGTTTGTTTTATCCTGCTTGGTCTTCTTTGTAGGTTCCTTTTCTTCGGCCACTGATGCTTCGTGTGTCCCCTTCCTTTTCTTTAGCTCGGGACAATGATTCTTTTAGTGACCATACTTTCGACAGTTGAAGCATTGTATTTCTGAAGAGCCCACCAGATGATTAGTTCGGACCTCCATGGGGTTGAAGAGCCCACCAGATGGATGTTGGGACCCCATCAGGGGGCAGAGACAAGACAGAGATGGTCAGAGGCTTTGCACCGGAGAAGAGGAGGACGTTCCACCAGAGGCACCCTGGTAGAGCTTGACCTAGGGGGGTTGTGCCTCCATTGGAACGTTGACCCTGGAAGGCCCAGGACGTCACCCATGATGATCATGATGTCATCCAGCCTTGTGGACAGCTTGGGAGGCATATTTGGCAGTGTTGGCATGTGTGGCAGGTTGGAGAAGCCCAAGGAGGGCTAACGTTTTGCTCCAGGATGTTGCATTTGCCCTAGAAGGAGCTAACGTCACCCTAAAAGGGGCATGACGTCTCTCTTTAGCTTGATTAGGGTTTAATTTTGAACAATTAATGTAAAACAATATGATTTTTGGTATTTTGGCCTTGTCGGCCTTTTTATGACCTAAAAGTGAAATTAGGTCATGGTAGAGTATAAATTGAGGGTTTTTACTCTCATTTTTCATCATCTCTCACTCACCACTTGGCAAGGTCTGAAATTTGCGCCCTATTTAGGGTTTTGGCTGAAATTTTGAGGTGCACCTATTGAAGGAGACTTTTTATTGGCATTTTGGCATTTATCTTGGTGGAAGGTGTTACAACTAGGGTTTGCTACTTGATTTCTTGGTTGAATGTAAGTAAATTTCTGCAAAACTTCTTAATTGAATGGTTGTATTTTTATTTCTCTTGCATTTATGGTTATAATTTGTTGATTAAAACCCTAGGGAACAAGCACACATAGAAGGTCCTTGTCTCATGTCCCTATCAAGATTTTTAGCCGTTTCATTTGCTGAAGATAGAGCCTTGCCTTAGCAACACTCTACTTTTAGCACTTGTTGAAGAGCATTGAGCCTTGCCTTAGCAACACTCAAATCGATCTTCTCCTATGCTAGTCGTTTTTACTTTTCTAAAGCTAAGAAGGAAAGACGCATCAAGGCCTAGTTCCCCTACACCTTGATAAGCCGATTTTCTAGGGTTTTTTGGTAAAGCCTTGCCATAGCAACACATTGCCTGCAAAACCTCTTGTCTTAAGTTTTATGCAACCTTTTATGCTAGCCGTTTTTTCCATTGAGCTAAGGAAGGAGGAGAGAGCACTGAGGCCTAGTTCCCCTACACCAAAGTGAGCCTCCCTCCCCTAGGGTTTCATCCTTGAGGCCTTGCCTTAGCAACACCTCAAGGTCTAACCCTCTTTTCCTTAGTCTTATTATTTTCACTTAATCCTTCAACTTTTGTGTCCTCTACTTTTGACTCCATTAACCCTAAGGAACTGATCTAAAAAACCTCTTTGTCTTGAGTAAACTTGATCACAATCTCAATCAAACACTTGAAAACAATTACTAATCTTTCTAACCCTAGCCTAAAGACTAACCCTACTAACTAATTGTTGTCATCATATTTTTCTATTAAAACTCATGGTGCAACTTTCGTTTTTCTTATGAGCAATTGAATGGTTATTTAAGGCATTGCTTAAATGAAGTGTTAATTATTACAATCGAATGCCACGTTTTCTTAACATTTATTGAAGAAGTGACATTATGTATTATTGCTATTTTATAAACATTGACTTCCTCAATATTCATTATTCAATTGCTTATACATATTAGATAGTCATTAATTACATGAAGTACTAACCAAGTGAGTAAGCTTGCATATATTTGTTTCTTGTTGCTTTGTCTCGGACAGGTGCATCTCTATTTTTGGGTATAGTTCTCTTTATTGGTTGTTAGCCGGACTATCTGCTCGATGGTGACTTGTGAGGGGGGAATTTATCTTTTAGCCTTCAATCATTTTCTTTCTCAAAACCCCAGGTCACCGGGGATGTCTCCCCTGGGCCTTACCTCCCTAAACAGAAAGAACCATCCTATCGAGGTGACATTGGGTAGGATTGGTTCCAGTTACGCCAGTTTTCCTCTTCATATCTAGCTTTTATCCTTGCTACAAACTGTGCGATAACAGGGACGATCTCACGGCGCTTGGCATTTTCCCTGTGGAGTACTTCTTTTCCTGGATTGACCTGTGGAGCTAGGGTGTGGCCTTGTTTGCCTCACTTATTGAGCACCCAACAATTCTTTTGGTACAAGCGGGGAGAGTTCTTGGGTTGTCACTTAGCCTAGAATCCACTCCTAACTTAATAACTTAATTAATCCTAAAATAAATCCACTTAACCTTGGGCAACTTACTTGGGTACATCTTTTATGGTTTATGCTTAAGTTCACATTGCAAGCACTTAACTTTACATCTTTCATGCCAAGTTTACTTTAAGCATTTGTGGATTGGACTAAGTGATTTAGAAGTTGCTCTTTAGCCCTTGGAGGCCTTTCTTTTCATGCTTTAATATTGAGTTTAAGTTATCTTTTGATGTGATTGATCTCCATCCTTGTAGTTGCGCATCCTTTGGAGGCTTCTTAATTGTTTGGAGCTTGTGGTTGTGTATGCCATTGAAAACTTTCCCTTGAGTTGTGCATCCCTTGGAGGCACTCTTATTTTGGGATAGTTGGCTTAATGTGTTGTGGTTGTTTCTTCCTTGAGCAATATCTTCTTCACCTGCACATCTAAGTTTCATTGCAAGTTAGTTGCTTGGTTAGTTGCTTTGCTTTGTATAATTTGTATCTCTTAGTTTAACATTAACTTTGTAGATAGTGGTTTCTTTCATTCTTTTGTGTCTAGTCTAATTGTGTAATCTTGTATCTAGTATTCTTTTGTTGTAATTTTGTAAAATGAAACTCCCTTAAACATAGTTGACCCCTTGCCCAATCTTAGGCACTAGTCTTAGTAGATTTAGGGAAAGGACTTATTTTGCATCTCTAAACTTGCACTTTGCATTGTTGCTTTTGCATATAGGCTAGATCCCCCCAAACCTTTAATCAACTAAAATCAACTCCTAGAAATTAACTTTTTAACTTCACATAGTAACTAGGGTCTACCCCCCTTGGCTTCCCTAGGAGTAAGCTTAGACATAAGAGGTTCAAGTCGAGGTGACAGTGAGATTTGAACCTAGCCATTGCGCCTCCAAGGACACACTAAGTGGGTTGGACTTAGCCCATGTTTGCAAGTGTGTATAAGGACAATAGCACCTTCCAAAACAAAGGGTTAGAAAACGGTGCGACATACAAGAGAGACTTCAATATATCATTAGTTAAGCAAAACAAAAAAATACATTGAAAATCTCGCTAATAGATAAACAATATGGATTACTAATCAAACAAGCTTAGTATTCCTATCCAAGTAAGCAACAATACCTTTACAAGGCCAATTTAAACTACGATATTAAAGCAAGAAATATGAAATAACATCACCTCATAGTTACAAGCATCCACACATCACCAAGTCACCAATTTGACCTCCAAAGTTTCTTGAATTCCAAATATGAAAGAATATTACAATAGCAGCGAGTCGCCCAAGCTCCAAATGACAAAGGAAGAGGGTCGAGCTTGCTTTATACATTTTCGGGTGAAGATTACCAAGTGAGGGCTCATGCCAAGAGAGGAAATGCGCACTAGTAAGCTGGGGGATGAGTGGAGTGAGTGGTAGGTCGAGTGGAGTGATGTGAGGGAGAGTAGGAGTGAAGTGAGGGTGTGTAAGAGTGAAGTCAAGGTGAGGACGAGTTGTAGTGGAGTGGTAGGTGAGGGTGAGGTCGAGTTAAGCATAGGGATTAGCGCCCCTCTTTGCTAGTGCACCAACTCTCTAAGGAAGTGCGCCTTCCTTCCTTCGTATCTCCACCCAAGTGCCATGTCACCCAACTAAGGTGCCTAAACTAGGAGAAGAGTTTTCATCTCACTCTTGGACTCCAGACACAAGGAAACATGTTCCCAACATGTTTGCTAAAACTTAGCATTTTAATTAATTTGTCTTTTTTGACCTTTTTGAGAGCAAAATTAGATTTTGAGTTATTAAAATCACTTTTTTGCCTCAACAAAGGGGGAATAAGGGTTTAGGGGGTGCTTTGGCTTAGAAAACGAGCACAAACATGGAATCTAACAACAACTAATGCTGCTTTTATGACTTTATTAACTTTTACATTAAAAATTGTCCATTTTACGGGAAATTTTTTATTGAATAAAACTTTAAAAAAAAACTAAGGGGGACTTAGCGCAATTTCCATATGACTCAATACACATGACTTAGCATGAATTCATATACATTTAGATACTAGACATTGGTTATACGATGCCAAGGCCTAACCACCAACACATACTCAAGCTTTGGAGGAGATTTGAGTGAAAAAACTTAGAAATTATTAATCGCCTAATAAGCAAGAAATAATTAACAAGTGGAAAAAACACCCTAGAGTACATACTCATGCTCATGTCCTAGGTGGCCTTTAGTCTTTTACAACTTTCATGCTCAAGTCATTTATTACAATGCCCCCGGAGGGATGGAAATGCGGAAAAAATGTGGTCTCATAGACCAGCTGAACTTCTGAACTCTGAATTTTGAACAAGGAGTTGTTCAATCTTTGGCGGCTCGTTGGAAGTCCATCCTAGTACAACTTGGTGGATAACAATCCCCAACTGTTTTCTTAAGGATAGTCATTAAGTTCTTGTTGCTAGACTCAACAAGACCATTGCCTTGGGGATAGTAGTTTGAAGAGTGGAACAACATAATGCCATATTTGAAACAAAATGAGGATACTTCTCTTGAACTGAAGGCTTTGGCATTATTAGTAGTTATCTTGGCGAGCACACCGAACCTAGTGATAATCTTATCTTCAAGAAAATCCATAACCACTTTGTCAGTTGCTGACTTGGTGGGTATAACTTCTACCCACTTAGTAAAATAATCGGTCGTTGTGATTATCCAAGTATAGCCATTACTTGAATTATCTTTAAATTGATTGATGAAGTCAAGCCCCCACTGTTGAAAAGGGACTTCAACTACTACTAGTTGAAGAGGCAAGGTTGCTAGCTTCTGCTTACCTGTGAACAATTGACATTGCTCGCAGCCCCTAACCATTTTATGCACATCTGAAAAAATGGTTGACCAATAATAACCTGCTCTGAGGATTTTGTGGGTAGTAGTTTTAGCTGCAAAATGCCCACCACAAAATCCTGAATGAAAGTCAACCATGAGTCTCTTGGATTCAAGCTCATCAACACACCTAAGTATCACCCCATCGGGGTTCCTCCACCCCAATCCATCCTGTATGATACAATATTTAGCCACTTTCAACCTCAATGCCCTTCTTTTATGACCAATTAAATGACTTGGGCATATGAGGTTAGAAAGAAAGAAAATGATATCAACATACCATTGGTGTTGATCTAACTTTTGAAGCTTTGATGATAAGGTTAGCCTAGATTGACTGTTTTGACAGACTAGGTCCAAAGCTTGCTCATTTCCTTATGTTAGCATTTGAGCTAATCCTTGACCCTTGATTAACTTAGCGGGTTTTATCTCTAAGTCATACTCTTGTATCTTGGAAACCCACTTTCCCCTAACCCCCAAGCAATTTTGTTGTGCTAGGATATCTTTCACTGCTGGGTGAGGTACATATCGCACAACTTTTGAATATCCTACATAAACCTGGAATTGCTTAAGGGACTTGACCAAGGCATATGCTTGCTTTTCCATACTTGTGTAATTAAGTTCAGAGTTTTGCAATGCCTTTCTCATGAAAGCAATGGGTTTCTCTTGACCATCTTCATTCTTTTGGAGCAATACCCTGCTATAGTATCTTCTGAAGCGAAGGAAAATATCTGAAAATCTTTAAAGTAATCTAGACTAATTAACACAGGAGATTTTCCAATTGAGTCCTTAATATTTTTAAAAGATTTCCTTCATTCATCTGTCCACTCAAACTTTACATCTTTTTTCAACAGCTTGAGGATAGGTTTCATCGTCTCAGCTAGGTTTGGGATGAATCGCTTGACAAAGTTGATCTAACCAAGAAAAGACTGGAGGGATTTCTTGGTTTGGGGTAAAGGGATTTTCTTAGTCGCTTCCACCCTTTCTAGATCTATCTTTACCCCATCCTTTGCAATGATGTGACCTAACAACTTGCCTTCATCAACACCCAAAATTGACCTAGCCAGATTTAAGGAGATGCCATATTTTCAACATCTTTCAAACACCTGTCTAAGATGGCCTACATGATCTAATCTTTCCTTTGAGAAAACAGTTAGATCATCTTGAATAATGGCTCTCTGTTATAGATGAGGAAGGGGAGAGACCCCACTTGGATGTGCTCCAAGTGTCATCCATCCATGGGGGGAGGGTCTCTTCAAGGGGGGCGCACTTTTAGGGTTAGTGAGTGAAGCGAGGGATGAGGGGTGAGTGGGGAAAGGGGAAAACACCTTTCCCACTTATCAAAAGTAAATTTAGGGTCAATGGGAGGTAAACCCAAAGTTTTGGGGGCCCTCTTGCATTAATTTTAATTTCTCATGAATTTATGAGCAAGGGGGGTGCCCCTCCTCTTAGGAAATGATAATCTTGGGTTGTTGGCTTAGAAAGGGGGGGTTTTCTAAGTGGAAAATCACTTTCCCAACTTAGGAAAGACATTACGAATCATTTTCCCACTCCCTCTCATGACTTTAGTGACTTTTACAAAATTTGGCTATTTTAATTAAGCCAATTACATGGTAATTTTTTACTGAATTGGACTCCTCATGTACAATGGCCTAGCAAAACTTGTCCAAATGAGATGAGACTTGGTCCAAGGGTGTAGGGGTTCATAAACCATTTGATTTGAGTACTCGTACCCCTATACATAATCCCCAAGGACCACGTTTTTACATTTTACATGAAAAATAATTAAAAATCTCCAGTTTGCGGAATTTTAATTATTTAAAAAAATCTTATCAAAACTTAACAGAATTCCGCAAGACTCTAGGAAACGTCTAGCATGGTCATTTACAACACTCTTAGGCCTTAGTTACCCCTTGGGCTCGATCATTAGAACGCCTTTCACCACTTTGGAGAATTATTGTGAGTGAAAAACTCAAGGATAATGACAATTGCAATTAAGCAAGGTTAATTACCTGAGGAAAAAAAAAATCGATGAAAGGACTTCCCTAATGATAAATTCCTAGGTAACTAGACAACAATTGACTCATGCTAGCATATTACAATATTATCCCACGCAGGGGAGCAGAAATTCCGATTACATAGAAAAGCGTGTCAGGGGCAAAATATTCTCTGTTGAGCAAAAGTCTTCAAAATGGTTGTACCACTAGGCACATATCTTCATGGAACATGGAGTTGAACCCTAGTCGAAATAGGTGGTGTTGGCCCTTGACCAAGTTTTTGGAGTTTCTTGGTCATGTTGACCTATTTTGGGACTTCGACAACCTGTCGAAGGAGGAGCGCAAGAAGAAGCAGAGATCACGGGATGTCGGCCCCCTTTTGGGCCCCTTTTAGGGTTTTTGGGAATACGTAACGGGATGGGATGTTGGCCCATGGGTTTACCCATGTTTAGGCCTATTTTGTATGTATAAATAGAAGGATAGGCAATGTAAGAAAGGAGAGAATAGTGCATCTATGTGATGTGAATGTATGTTAAGTGTCTATGTGATGTGAATGTATGCTAAGTGCGAGTAGAGTCTGTAAGTGCTTTGTGCATGAATGTAAGAGACTTTCAGAGCTAAGTGCAGATCCATGTAGCAGATTGTGGAGATCTTAGTGTTGTAGCGCAAGGAAGAAGGATCTAGCGAGCTGCGCAGATCTTCTGTCCTGTGCGAAGTAAGGGTTTTGATGGCTTTGTGCTTGTAACCGATTGACCGAAGACAATAAAGAAGAAGAGTTGGTGGACGTAGCGCCAGGGTGGGGGTGAACCACGTAAACACTGTGTTATGTGCTTTGTGCTTTTTCTTGATGTGTTCATATGTTATATGCTAAGTGCTCTGATATGTTTAAGATAGATCTATTTATTCTTTGTGCTTATTATATGTGAGAATGTTAGATTTGATCTAGATAGTCATGCTTAGTGCTTGATATCCTCATTCTGATCCATTTGTATATATTAAGTGCTTGAATACTATAGATTAGTGTGAATACTGCAAAGCTCTGTTGTATCAGCGAAGTGAATAGTGATTGCATATTAAGGAACTGACGGTGCTATGTGTTAATGTTTATGCCATTATTATAGTTCTTTGCATTTCAATAGATAAGAGCATCATAAGAACAAGATCACTGAGAAATACACATTCACAAGAGACACAACATCTATCCTGGGAAACCCTCTAGGGGAAGAAAACCCAGCAAAAACTTTCTTATCATAAATAGCTTATACAATGTTCAAGAGATAACTCAAACCAATATAGAAAGTCCTCCCCAAGAGATGCGCCACTCTTCTTCTCCTCTCTCTAACTGGTAATTGCAGCTTGCCTCATAAGATAATGAGCAAGTGAGTTGTGTGTTAGAAGGGAGGCGCTAGCCTCTTATTTATATCAAACTGGCACGTGTGAAAGGTCACAATCTGGCAGGGCCGACCTCTCACTCTGGGTGGGTAAACCCACCTTTAATTAATTCTAGGTCTTCCATTATAACTGCTGGAGCCGAATTCTTATTCTGCACTTTGTAATTGTCCGATGACCAATCCGCAAAAGGGGATTTGGTCCTTATACAATTACCGACATGATTAATCCTCAATGGGGATTAATCCAATAACAATAATAATAATAATGACATGATTAATCCACAATGGGGATTTAATCCAATAATAAAATAATAATAAGAATGCTCTTTGCAGTTACATTATTTCAACACTCCCCCTTAACAAGAAGGGTATTCTTCATCAGCATTAGGCGAGAGAGGTCTGCATCATCAGTGGCATCTGGAGGACAGTATCGTCAATATCATCTTGAACCATTGTCTAGCACATTTACGAGTCATCGGAAGTTTTCTTCATCAGCAGCATCATCATTCTCGAAAGAATGCTATCATCATCTGCATCGAATATGTATCAGTAAAAATGATACCTCATTACAGCACTAGGTTGTCACATCACAATACTACACTAGCTCAATGTCACAGCGGTTAAGCTGGTAGCTCAGTGTCAGTCACAT
>JASDQU010101840.1:247845-279571 GCA_032191745.1 Picea mariana
CCATTCCTTCTTCTGGATGGCCTCTTCAAAACATGTGGGTTCTTCATCAAGTAGATTGCACATCAAAGCCGTGTAACTGGAGAATGGCTTTGGTCTCTTCACCTGTCTTGTGGTTCCTTCTGGAACACCATACTTCTCTCCATCTTGAATAAGCTCTCTTGCCCAAGCAGGCTTTATTTTATGGGAGAAAGTCATTTGAGGAGGTTCTTAAACTTCTGTGATATCATGATCTTCAGGAGTCTCCTCATTTGGGGAAGTTACGACTTCCCTTAAAGGTTCTGCAACTCTAGGAACTTCCCTCACAGATTCTATAGTCCTGGGATTTACATGTTCCTCTTCATATACCTCTTCAAGCTGGCATCTTCCCGATTTCTTAAGTTCAACTTCTTCATCAAAGGTCACGTCCCTGCTGATCTCAATATGGCGGTGAACAGGTATGTAGATTTTGAAGGCCTTAGATACCTCACAGTATCCAACAAATATTCCCTTCTTTCTGGAGGGTTCCAGCTTGTTTCTTTTCTCTTTCAGTATATGGATAAACACTGGACAACCAAATATTTTGAGATGGTTTACCTCTGGCTTCTTTCCGATGAACATTTTTTTCGGGGTTTTGAACCCAAGTGTGCTATGGGATAATCTGTTCTAAACATAAACAACTACCATTGCTACTTTTGCCCATAAGAACATAGGAATATCTTGATCATAGTCTTCACAGCTTCCAGCATGGTTCTGTTCTTCCGTTCAACTACACCATTTTTTTGGGGATCTTGATCCCAACATCTTTGCAGGAGTTCATGAGCTTTTCTGAGGTATATTCTCCTCCATTATGTGACCTGAGTATCTTAATCTTCCTTACATAAGGGTTCTCTTATCAAGGCTTTGAATTCCTTGATCTTGTTGAACACTTCAAATATATCTAGGTCTTTTATGAGAATAATCATTAATGAATGAAACATAGTATACATACCCATTAATGGAGGATGATGGCATTGGGCCACATACATCTGAATGAATGAGTTCTAGGACTCCTTCTGCCTTGTTGTCCCTCTTCAGAAATGGGTTCTTGATGTTCTTCCCTTGCGTACATCCATCACATACGCCTTCATGATCACCTTTCAGTTCTGGTAAACCTGTGACAGCTTTGCATATGTATGGTAGCACCTTGTAGTTGATGTGAGCTAATCTTCTAGAGTTCACGTGGATTCTTCAATAGCGTGGGTCATGGCAGCTTCTGAGTGACCCACCTTCTTCTTTTCCATTGATGATTGCTTCATTTATGATCTCTCCTTTAGCATGTTTCCTTTTGCAACCTTTGCTATAGCCTCCTCTTGTGAACTGGAGAAAGGTCAACAAAACAACAAGCAAGAATAATATCCTTCTTGATAATACAAAGAAATAGCACAAACAATCATCACAGTAGCTCCTTTAGATCTATTACTTATAATTTAGCAAAGATTAAAGGTAAGGAATACAATACGAAATGAGGTCAACACTCTCTTAGTGTTGTGACCAAGCATTCTTCCATGGCAACCTGGAACTAACACAAGAGGTTTCTCCTAGAGGAGGTGTTAGTCATATCAAGCAAAGTATTCTCACATGTTATCAAGTATAATACTTTACGACGATTGCTATCTAAAGTCATCAGCTTTTCATGTGTACCTTTGAATCTTGATTAATCAAACTTGGAGCCTTGTCCTCAAGAATGAGTGCTTTCTTTTCTTCTAGGTATCCTTCACTCAAGTGACGAGTGCTTTCTTCAACCTATCTTCTGTACTAAGACAATACACTAACTTGACAAAAGGTTAGGTTATAGGATAGGTTCTATGATCAACTTTCAATCCATCTAATGATTTGATCATAGCTTCAACATGCAACATTGATCAAGATAATTTCATAACAAATAGATGCATATTAGAATAATCACACCTGGGTTGCATCATTCCTTTAAATGTGTTGGATCTTGAGATCCTTCTAGATCTATGGCAAAAGATCCCTTCTCCTGCAAATACTCTTTAGGGTTTAACCATTAACCATATGTGAGTACATACCTCGGATAGCATTTGCAGGTAGTGGCTCCATCTGGTAGCAATGATAATCATTACCAAAACTTCAAGAGTGATTGCAACTGGTTCTACGGCTGCAAGTGCAATAGGTACTGCAACTGCAACTGGTTCTGAGACTGCAACTGCAACTGCAACTTAGGGTTTTATGAAGAAACCCTAATTTTTCAAACTTCAAATTTTGAAATTTTGATCCAGGGGATAGATGCGCTAGGCTGAGGTGAGTTAGCTGGTGCAGTCAGAGTTTCAAAAATCCAACTTTCACCCCTTCAAATCTGATCTATGGATTTCTGGACTGGTGCTTCTGGTTTTCTGGTACTTCTGGTACTCTGGTTTTCTAATTTTCTGGTACTTTGTGAAACTAGGGTTTCACTTTTCGGGAGATCTAGCCATTGAAAAGGTGCGATCTAAGTGCCAAAATGATCCTTGGGGGAGGGAACAACTTTCTAAGAGGTTAGGGAGCTGAAAATACTCACTTTTGAAAAACCCTAATTTTTGGGTATGGTAACAGTGACCTTTTTCCTCTTGCAAATTGTGCTTCCTTCAGGTTGGCTCTGATACCATGTTAATGTTTATGCCATTATTATAGTTCTTTTCATTTCAATAGATAAGAGAATAATAATAACAAGATCACTGAGAAATATACATTCAAAAGAGACACAACATTTATCCTGGGAAACCCTCTAGGGGAAGAAAACCCAACAAAAAACTTCCTTATCATAAATAGCTTATACAATGTTCAAGAGATAACTCAAACCAATACATAAAGTCCTCTCCAAGAGATGTGCCACTCTTCTTCTCCTCTCTCCAACTTGTAATTGCAGCTTGCCTCATAAGAGAATGAGCAAGTGAGTTGTGTGTTAGAAGTGAGGCGTTAGCCTCTTATTTATATCAAACTGGCACATGTGAAAGGTCACAATATGGCAGGGCCAACCTCTCACTCTGGGTGGGTAAACCCACCTTTAATTAATTCTAGGTCTTCCATTATAACTGTTGGGGCCGACTTCTTATTCTTCACTTTGTAATTGTCCGATGACCAATCCACAAAAGGGGATTTGGTCCTTATACAATTACCCACATGATTAATCCTCAATGGGGATTAATCCAATAACAATAATAATAATAATAATAATGACATGATTAATCCGCAATGGGGATTTAATCCAATAATAAAATAATAATAAAAATTCTCTTCACAGTTACATTATTTCAACTTGAATGAAGGTAGACATAGCCAACTATGTGGCATGATGTCTAGACTGTCAATAGGTAAAGGATGAACATAGACACCCAGCAGGATTACTACAACCACACACTATTCCAGAATCGAAATGGGAGGTTATTTCGATGGATTTTATTGTTGTATTGCCATTGACAACAAGGAGACATGACTCAATTTTCATATTAGTAGAAACTCTGATGAAGAGTGCTCACTTTATTCTTATGCATACGACGTATCAGGTGCCAGACATAGCTAGATTTTTCATCAGTGAGATTGTGAGGCTGCATGGCATGCCTAAGAGGATTATATCCAATCAAGGATCGATGTTTACTGAATGATTTTGGACTAGTTTCCAAGAGGCCTTGGGAACCCAACTTAACTTTAGTACTGCGTATCACTTGGAGACTGACGGGATGACCGAACGAACAAACTAGACCTTGGAGGATATGTTTCGCATGTACATGATTGACAAACAAAAGCATTGGGAAGAATTCTTGCCACTAATAGAATTCGCTTATAACAACAATTACCAAAGAACCATTAAGATGGCACCTTTCGAGTTTCTTTATAGGATACCATGTTGTTGGCAAATATTTAACAGACAACGAATGACATGAGTACAGGAAGAATGCACAGAGGATTTTTGGCATGTTTGACAGGCAGTGTATAATTGTCATTGATGGAAAGTACAGTAGTGATGATGGCTTGAGTACAACAATGATGATCAGCGGTGCAGTGATAATCAGGGAAGAGCAACAACCGTGTTCGTTGGATCTCTCCCTGAATTCTCGATGGTTGTCAGATCTGAATAAGAGCATGATGAAGAGGTAGGCCCATAATGTTTGAGAAACATTTCTATTTGTTGGATCCTCTTCAAATTCCCGATAGAACGAGGGTCGTCAGATCTGAATGTAGACAAGAAGAGCACACTGAAGAGGAGGACAGATCTTAGACATTATATCCAAGCGCAGGACTCGACCATTGTTGGATCAAGGAGAACCTGCACGCTCTTTAAAGTACAAGGAGAAGTGGGCGTACAAAATTTCGAAAGAAGGAGGACCATCCATTTAAGGGTAGGACATGTGGGGATAGATCGTCAGTTCACTGACTGGAGAGTCAAAGGAACGATGTTCCCTAACCTCTTGAAATCGCGATATGAGAAATCGTGATTTAATCTTAGCCATCAGATTAAGGTTGAATCTGGACTGTTGATTCTAGTCCATGTCAGAGTTTTGGGGATCGAGAGTTGGAGATGTCAAGTACTATCATCCACAGGAATCCCAATTTCGCGATATGAAAAATTGCGACATAATCGCAGCCATTGAATCAAGATCAGATCTAGACCGTTGATCCAACTCCATATCGGAGTTTCACGAATCACGACATGGAGAGGGAAAAGAAATGATGCAACAAGAATTCCGAAATCACGATATGAGAAATTGTGATTTAATCACAGCCATTGAATCAAGATTGAATCTGGACCATTGATCCAAGTCCATTTTGGGGCTTCGAGGATTGAGTGTTGGAGATGTCAAAGAATATTAACATCAAGAATCTCGATATCGCGATATGCGAAATCGCAACGTAATTGTAACCGTCAGATCAAGATGTGATCTAGACTGTTGATACAACTCCATTATGGAGTTTCGTGAATCGGGACTTTGAAGTGACAAAAACACTGAACGTCAAGAGTGTTGAAATCACGATGTGTGAAATCTCAATTGAATCTGAACCGTCAGATCAATATGTGATATGGACCATTGATCCGACTTCTTTACGGAGTTTCGTGGATCAGGATTTGTAAATAACAAGAACATTGAACATCAGGAATGTCGAAATCACGATATGTAAAATTGTGATATGCGAAATCGCGGAATGATATGAACCGTCAGATCAAGTGTTGATCGGAGGGTTACTGTTCTCTCTCATAGTTAACTCCTCAGTTTCGATTCTGTTAGCGAAACAGACTCATGATTGTCGATTATTTGATGTTTCAGTTGTTGAGACAGTTGTCTTCCCTTTGCCTAAGGAGATGGGAAGTTGAACCGCCGTGAGTGTGTATAAAAGAAAATGAGACAGACAACATGAGTTTAGTTGTTCTGTATGAGAAATGAATAAAATTGTTAGAAAGGGAAAATCAGACAGCGCAGAGTGAGATGGAGAATATGCACAGTGTGAGATGAAACTCAGGGAAGAGTAATGGATGATGAAGAAAACTGAATCTGAGAAGAATGACAGAAGAGGTTGATGCAGAGAAGACCTGTTGAACAGACAGAGGAAGAAATGAATTGCAGAACAACTAGAAGATGACCAGATTATAGAACAAAGAAAGATTGGTAAGAATTGATGTATCTGTGTAGTTGAATGTTTATTTGTTCATTTATGATATAGGGAGGTTGGGAGGTTCTCTGGAGGACTGTTGTCCTCAAAGGTTCAAGTGAGAGCTTGAACACAGGAAGTTGTAGCTTCCATCTGGTTGCAGCTAGAGAAACCAGGGTGACAGGGTGGTGTAAGGGAGAACAAGTGTTCTCTGTTATACAGGTTGGAGCCTGTGTAACTGGAAGTTGGTGCTTCCATCCAGTTAGTGCTGGAACATTAAGGGAGTTGGTGCTTCCTTCTAGTGGGTGCTAGAGAAACCAGAGAGTTGGTGCTCTCAAACAAGTTGCATCTTGTAAAACAAAGGTAGCAGCCTTACATTGAGTTGGTGCTCAATTATAGATGATGTACAAAACATAAAATGCTGCCTATCATTTCGAAGAAGAAGAGGTTTTCTCCCTTTATGGGTTTCCTCATGAAAATTTGTCTCTGTGTATACCTTATGTGTGATTTATGTTCTTTAATTTTACTGTTCATATGCTGTATAGTGTTGATGATCACCTGAAGAAAGATTAATAATGTTTTAATAGACTTATTATTGTTTAATCTCAATAACAACCGATTCACCCCCCCTCTCAGTTGTTTTAGTAATTTCAACAATTGGTATCAGAGCAGGTTCCTTTTATTCAAAGGTAGATCTGTAATCTTAAACATGACAAGTCATGAAGGGACTTTAGCCTCTAATCCCCCTCTGTTTAATGGAACAAATTTTTCCTTCTGGAAGATTAGAATGAGAACATACTTAATGGCCTTGGGTGCTGATGTTTGGGATGTAGTAGAGACTGGTTATACAAAGCCTGTTGTGCTAGCCTCCAAGGATGATAAGTTAGAATTTAGTTTTAATGCTAAGGGGATGAATGCTATCTTGAATGGACTTGCTGAAGATGAGCTTATAAAGTTGATGCATATTGATACTACCAAAGCAATGTGGGATAAACTTATTAGCAGTTATGAAGGAAATGAGAAAGTAAAAGATGCCAAACTTCAAACATGCAGATTGAAATTTGAACAACTAAAGATGAATGAAGATGAAACAATTAGCAAGTACTTTTTAAGAGTTGAAGAACTTGTAAATGCCATGAAGGGTCTTGGTGAGAAGTTTGATGACCCACTCTTAGTTTAGAAAATTCTAAGATCTCTTCCTGATAAATTTAATCCAAAAGTCTCTGCAATAGAAGAATTAAGTGATCTTAAAACTCTGTCCATTGATCAACTTCTAGGAACTCTAACTGCATATGAAATGAGAATTAACAAAGATAAATATAGTACTAGAGAAGCATCTTTTAAAGCAAACAAGAATACTGATTTAGAATTAGATGATATTGAGGAAAAATTTGTGAGAAGGTTAAAGAAAGAATCAGGAAAATATCAAGGGAAGTTTCCCTTCAAATGCTTTAACTATGGTAAGATAGGTCATTTTGCATCTAAGTGTTCCCATCAGAAAAAGGACCAGAAATCTGATGATGAAAAGAAGTACAAATACAAGAAATATAATAAGAAGAAAAGTTTGGTTGCAAATAATGACAATTCCTCAAAAGACACCGATAGTGACTCATCCTGTGAAGAGAAGGCAAATGACTTCATGCTTATGGCCAAAGAGGATTATGATAATAAAAGAATAGGTAGTGATGATAATGGTGAAGAAGCTATGGTTGATTTGGAAGGAGAACTGATTAGTGCACTGGAATAAATTGATAGACTCAGAACTAAGAACAGAAAGTAAAAACAATTGTTGACACAGTTCGAGAAAGACAGTAAAAAATCTGATGAAGACTTTGCTTTGCTGAAAGTGGAATTAGAAGAGGCAAATAAAATAGAAGACACACTGAAACAACAATTGTCAGAGAAGAAAGTCAGGTGTGAAGCCTTAGAAGAAGAGATAGTAAAAACTAGAAAAGAAATGGAGAAATTTAAAGGATTGTATCATCAAAATCTGCCAAGTATTAAAGCCTCAGAAGAATTAACCTCCATTCTAAATCACCAAATAAATTCAAAGTTGAAAGCTGTATTGGGATATGAAGAAGGATCAAGTAGTGATCATCCAAGTAATAAGGAATCTATCAAGTTTTTCAAATCCTCAATCATTGACAATAGTCACTCTGCAGAAACAAAGAAGGAAAATCAACCACCAAGAATAAATGAAAGAAAAATCCCTAGAACTGAATTTGTAGACCAGAAAGATTATTGGCATGACAGAAGTCGACCTCTTCAAAGAAGACACATTTTTTCAAGGTACAAAGAGTTTTTCTATGGTTATTGTTTTCTCTGCTCTAATTTTGGTCACAAAGCTATAAACTGTTCTTTAAGATTTAGATATGAACAATCAAGATATTCAATGAATAACTATCTTCCACAACAAAGATTGAGACAACCAAGCAGCAAACAATCACAGATTATAAATCATGTGATGACTGGGAGAAGGACACAGGTGAAACACAACAACATATATGAGCATAACAATCGTTATGATCTATTATTCAGTGAACTAGAATGTTACAACTGTCATAATTATGGTCATAAAGCTGCAGACTGTCGCTTAATGAAATACAATTCAAATTTGATCCCCACTACTGAAAATGTCAAAGTTTGGAAGAAAAAAGTAGATGACAAGTGTGGACTAGTGCTATCAGCCCAAAGGAGAAAGAATCCCTGGTATATTGACAGTGGATGCTCCAAACACATGACTGGAGACAGAAGTAAGTTTCTAACTCTAAGTGATAGCAAATCAGGGAATGTAACTTTTGGAAATGATGCACCAGGAAAGATAAGAGGTAAAGGAATTGTAAGTTTGTGCAACGGAAAAAGAAAATCTCAAGATGTGTTCTTTGTAGAAGATTTGAAACATAATTTTCTTAGTGTCAGTCAAGTCTGTGACCGAGGATGTGAAGTTGTTTTTACCTCTAAAGACTGTAGAATAAAATCTGTGGATTCAGGTCAGCTAGTTGCAAAAGGTATAAGAACAAAAAACAATGTCTATGTTTTAAAAGAAGAAGAAGAAGGATGCAACTTAAGAAAATATGATGAAAGTTGGCTGTGGCATAGGAGACTTGGTCAACTAAATTTTGATCACATAATCAAACTCAAAAACAATGGGGCAGTAAAAGATCTTCCGAAGATATCAAAGCCATATGACTTTGTTTGTAAATCCTGTCAGAAAGGAAAGCTTACTCGCACTAAGTTCAAATGAAAAAAATTTCCTTCAACAGAAAAACCTCTCTAGTTAGTACATATGGATCTATGTGGACCATCAAGGAAAGAAGGAACAGGAAAAGAAAATTACTTTATGTTGATTATTGATGACTATTCTAGACTAACTTGGGTTGCCCTTTTGAAAGAAAAATGTGAAGCATTTGAAAAATTCAAAGTATTTAAGGCTCCGACTGAGAATCAAACAGGAAAAATATTAAAGGCAGTAAGGTCTGATAGAGGAGGAGAGTTTAGTTCTGGGAACTTCAAAGAGTTCTGTGATAAACATGGGATCAAAAGAGAGTACACAATTCCAAGGACTCCACAACAAAATGGAGTTGTTGAGAGGCAGAATAGGTCAATACAGCAAATGGAAAGATCAATGATGAATGAAAGGAACATACCTTAGACATATTGGGTGGAAGAAATTCATACAGTTGTTCATATCCTTAACAAAGCTCATCTCAGACCACACAGTGACAAGACCCCTTATGAACTTTGGTTTGGAAGACCTGCTTCAATCAAGCATTTTAAAGTTTTCGGGAGTACAAGTTATATCAAGAACAATGATGAAAATATTGGCAAATATGATGACAATGCTAATGAAGTTATCTTCTTGGGTTATGCTACAAATAGTAAAGGGTACAGATGCTACAATAAGAGACTGCACAACCTAGTTGATTGTATAGATATAAAAGTTGATGAAGAAATCCCAGTCAGAAATGTAAGCAGTGCTGAACCAAGAACAAAATATATAGTTGAAGATGAAGATGAATAGGTCCAAGGATCAGAAAGAGAAGAGTCTAGATCAGATGAAGATATGAATATTCAAACTGACACAAATAAGTAGAAAGAAGCAAAATCACATCTCATAATTATTAGAAAGAATCATCCTAAAAATTAGATAATTGGGGATATAAATGAAGGAGTTCAGATAAGAAGGAAATTGATTAAAGACTTAGAACAATCTCATGTTTCCTTTTTATCTATGACTAAACCTAAAATTTTTGAGGAAGCTAGCCAGGAAGATAATTGGATTAGAGCAATGAATGAAGAGCTTGATCAGATTGAGAAGAACCATACTTGGGAGCTTGTCCCTAGACCTGAAGATAAAAATGTAATAGGTTCCAAATGGGTGTTCAAGAATAAAATGAATGAAAAAGGAAAAGTTGTTAGGAATAAAGCCAGATTGGTCTATAAAGGATATGCACAAGTTGAAGGTCAGGACTTTGATGAAACTTTTGCATCAGTGGCAAGATTGGAAGCTATTAGAATATTTCTTTCTTATTCATGTCATAAGAACTTCAAAGTTTATCAGATGGATGTTAAGTCAACATTTCTTAATGGATATCTAGAGGAAGAAGTATATATGGAGAAACCTGAAGGATTCTCTTTGATAGACAATCCTAACTATGTTTGTAAGCTGAAGAAGGCCTTATATGGACTAAAACAAGCACCACGAGCTTGGTATTATAGACTGGAGAAATTTCTACAAGAAAAAGGGTTCAAGAAAGGTATTGTTGATAGTAACCTTTACATTAAGTCTGAAGGTGGTAATTTATTAGTTGTTTTGGTTTATGTAGATGATATTATTTTTGGCTGTACTAATGAATCATCTGTCTAGTGGTTTGCTAATTCTATGCAAATGGAATTTGAAATGTCCATGATAGGAGAACTATCATATTTTCTTGGCCTACAAGTAAAACAAAGCTCTGCAGGAATTTTTATTTCTCAAGAAAAATATTTGAAAGAGATGTTGAAGAAATTTTAGATGGAAGATTCCTCTACAGTTAGCACACCTATGGTGGTTGGTTGCAAGCTGAGTAAAGATGATACCTCACCTGATGTTGATCAAAGGACATATCTCTCTATGATAGGCAATCTTCTGTACATCACAACATCTCGTCCTGATATAATGCAAGCTGTTGGAATGGTAGGTCGTTTTCAATCTGCTCCTAAGCAAAGTCATTTGGTAGTTGTCAAAAGGATATTTAAATACTTGAAGGGAACAATGACTTATGGTCTGTGGTATCCTAGAAATTAGAATTTCCAGTTAACTACTTATTCAGATGCAGACTGGGCAAACTGTGTTGATGAGAGAAAAATCACCAGTGGAGGAGCATTCTTTTTGGGTGACTCATTAGTTGCATGGATTAGTAAAAAGCAAGGATCCATTTCATTATCCACTACAGAGGCAGAATACATTGCTGCAACTACTTGCTGCACACAAATTTTATGGATGATACAAACTCTTGCAGATCTAAAGGTAACTTACACTGATCCTATTCCAATTCATTGTGATAACACTAGTGCCATTAGTGTCTCCAAGAATCCTGTTCATCATTCCAAGACTAAGCATATTCCAATAAAGTACCATTTTCTCAGAGAACAAGTTACAAACATAATTGTTCAGTTGAATTATATCCCTTCCAAAGAACAAATGGCTGATATCTTTACTAAACCATTAGCAGCGACCCCTTTTGGATATCTTCATCAAAAATTGGGGGTTATAATTACTTGTGTCTAATCTGTTCACCTAGTTAGGGGGAGTACTTATTGAATATCTGGGGTATTTCTAAGAAGCTTATAGTCGACAGGGGGAGTATGTTTTTGCAACAAGATCAGAGGAATAATGTTTCTTCTTTGACATTGATGTCAAAGGGGGAGAAAAGAGTTCGGGAGGAGAGTCGAGTCTGAATGCATGTAGCTACTTGTATTTCCATCAATTCCAAAGGGGGAGTGTTGGCAAATATTTAACAGAAAACGAATGGCATGAGAACAGGATGAATGTACAGAGGATTGTTGGCATGTTTGACAGGCAGCGTATACTTGTCACAGATGGCAAGTACAGTAGTGATGATGGATTGAGTACAGCAGCGATGATCAGCGGTGCAGTGATAATCAGGGAAGAGCAACAACTGTGTTCATTGGATCTCTCCCTGAATTCCCGATGGTCATCAGATCTGAATAAGAGCATGCTGAAGAGGTAGGCCCATAAGGTTTGAGAAACATTTTTGTTCATTGGATCCTCTTCAAATTCCCGATAGAATGAGGGTCGTTAGATCTGAATGTACACAAGAAGAGCGCACTGAAGAGGAGGACAGATCTCAAACGTTAGATCCAAGCGTAGGACCTGACCATCATTGGATCAAGGAGAACCTGCACGCTCTTTAAAGTACAAGGAGAAGTGGGCGTACAAAATTTCGAAAGAAGGAGGACCGTCCATTTATGGGTAGGACATGTGGGGATAGATCGTCAGTTCGCTGACTTGAGAGTCAAAGGAATGATGTTCCCTAACCTCTCGAAATCGTGATATGAAAAATCGCGATTTAATCTCAGCCGTCAGATTAAGGTTGAATCTGGACTGTTGATTCCAGTCTATGTCGGAGTTTTGGGGATCGAGAGTTGGAGATTTCAAGTAATATCATCCACAGGAATCTCGATTTTGCGATATGCAAAATCATGACTTAATTGTAGCCATTGAATCAAGATCAGATCTGGACCATTGATCCAACTCCATATCGGAGTTTCACGAATCATGACATGGAGAGGGAAAAGAAACAATGCAACAAGAATTCCGAAATCACGATATGCGGAATCGCGATTTAATCGCAACCATTGAATCAAGATTGAATCTAGACCATTGATCCAAGTCCATTTCGGGGCTTCGAGGATTGAGTGTTGGAGATTTCAAAGAATATTGACATCAAGAATCCTGATATCACGATATGCGAAATCAAAACATAATTGCAACCATCAGATCAAGATGTGATCTGGACCATTGATACGACTCCATTACGGAGTTTCATGAATCAGGACTTTGAAGTGACAAAAAAATTGAACATCAAGAGTGTCGAAATCACGATGTGTGAAATCTAAACTAAATCTGAACCGTCAGATCAAGATGTGATCTGGACCATTGATCCAACTTCTTTACAGAGTTTCATGAATCGATATTTGTAAGTAACAAGAACATTGAACATCATGAATGTCAAAAAAGTGATATGCGAAATCACGGAATGATCTGAACCATTAGATCAAGTGTTGATCAGAGGGTTACTGTTCTCTCTCACAGTTAACTCCTTAGTTTCGAATCTGTTATCAAAACGGACTCATGAATGTCGATTAGTTGGCATTTCAGTTGCTGAGACAGTTCTCTTCCCTTTGCCTAAGGAGATGGGAAGTTGAACCGCCGTGAGTGTGTATAAAAGAAAATGAGACAGACAGCGTGAGTTTAGTTGTTCTGTATGAGAGATGAATAAAACTGTTAGAAAGGGAAAATCAGACAACGCAGAGTGAGATGGAGAATATGCACAGTGTGAGATGAAACTCAAGGAAGAGTAACTGATGATGAAGAAAACTTGAAGCTGAGCAGAATGACAGAAGAGGTTGATGCAGAGCAGACCTGCTGCATAGACAGAGGAAGAAATGAATTCCAGAACAGCTAGAAGATGACCAGATTTATAGAACAAAGAAAGATTGGTAAGAATTGATGTATTTGTGTAGTTGAATGTTTATTTGTTCATTTATGATATAGGGAGGTTGGGAGGTGCTTAGGAGGACTGTTTTCCTCAGAGGTTCAAGTGAGATCTTGAACACAGGAATTTGTAGCTTCCATCTGGTTGCAACCAGAGAAACCAGGGTGGCAAGGTGGTGCAAGGGAGAACAAGTGTTCTCTGTTATACAGGTTGGAGCCTGTGTAACTGGAAGTTGGTGCTTCCATCCAGTTAGTGCTGGAACATGAAGGGAGTTGGTTCTTCCTTCTAGTGGGTGCTAGAGAAACCAAAGAGTTGGTTCTCTCAAACAAGTTGCAGCTTGTAAAACAGAGGTAGCAGCCTCACATTGAGTTGGTGCTCAATTATAGATGATGTACAGAACTTAAAAGACTGCCTATCATTTCGAAGAAGAAGAGGTTTTCTTCCTTTATGGGTTTCCTCATGAAAATCTATCTCTGTGTATACCTTATGTGTGACTGATGTTCTTTAATTTTACTGTCCACATGCTATATATTGTTGATGATCACCTGAAGAAAGATTAATAATGCTTTAATAGACTTATTATTGTTTAATCTCAATAACAAATGATTCACCCCCCCTCTCAGTTGTTTTAGTAATTTCAACACATGTAAGACGCCTTTGAGTTGGGATCGACTTGAGGATAGGGTCTTGGTGGGACTAGAAATGATCCAAGAAATGGAAGAGAAAATGCAAACAATACGACAGAGGATTAAAGAAGTGCAGGATCGACAGAAGAGTTATGTCGATGCGCACCGTGTTGACCGTAGTTACGATGCTGGTGATCGAGTCTTCTTGCGGGTTAAACCGCATAAGAGTTTGATCAAGTTTGGAAAGGGAGATAAACTCTCTCCTAGGTTTGTGGGACATTTCAAGATTATGGAGAGGAAGGGGCCCGTGTTCTATTGACTAGCCTTTCCTGATTCCTTGAGGCGTATGCACAATTTTTTTCACGTATCTATTTTGAGACAGTATATTAGTGATCCTACAGATGGTATTGACATAAGTTCCTTGCAGGTATCAAATGAGGGGGTGCTCACGATTGAGTCAATCCGCATCCTGGATCATCGTGTTTGACAGCTATGGCATCAAATAGTAGATCAGGTCAAGGTCCAATGGGACAACTATAGTCCGCACTCAATGACCTAGGAGGACACATATGATATGCGCCAACAGTTTCCATTTTTTTTTGATAGATAGACTTATGATACTGTGATACCCATTATTTCGTCACTTATACTATGAAACTTCAGGATGAAGTGTAGACCAAGAGGGGTGTATGTAACATCCCACTCTTGTGCACATTGAGCGAACTTATTCTTTGAGGACACTTGCTCGCAAGTGATCTAGATTACTATACTATTAATAATTTGATTTTGATTATGAGGCGTTATGGGTTGATGACATGTTGTTTTGTTGCATTGACATAGATAGGTGATATTGACTCGGTTTTACTGAGTGTGCAAGATTTTGGAACTCAACGATGCAGAGGCATCGATGGAACCCTCTGGACTCCGAATCGAGTCGGGGAGTGAACTATTGGGATTTGATTGTTTTATATGTGATATTAGTGCATATGATTAGATGATATGATTATGGATATATTTCTAACATGATTCGTTGATGATGTAGGTTAATGATAGCTTGTCGACTAGACTCACATGTGGAGTAGAGGGGTCACGCATGAATACCAGAGATGTTAAGGGAGAGGTGTGGACAACAGCCCTACCACAACCTACTAGCACTCCCGCTGTGGCTCGAACTATAGGTTAACAATTACCTAGTTCGAGAGGACCCATGATGCTGTGAGGGAAGACTGCGACAATCGCTCACAATGATTCTAAGGGGCATGCAATAAGGCGGGGGCCTTATTCATTAGAGGCCCTTATTCTCCCACAAGATCACCTGTCAGAGTATTGACTCCAAGGGTTTTTGATGTCTACCAAGTCAGTCAAGAGGCGAGTGGCACTCTTGGAGCATGTGGTGCATCCTGAAGGGCATGTTGCACAAGAAAAATGGAAAGAGGTGAGCGACACCCTTGGAGCACGTAGTGCATCCTGAAGGGCATGTCGCGTTGTTAATTAATAAATGAATAAAACTAGATGGCCTTAGGACGAATAACGTGATAAGAAAAATTTAAAACAATTTCCCTAATGAAATGTTGCCCAACCTCGAAAATTAAAATCTAGGTCTAGGTGAAACTTGCGGTAAAAGGAAAATATGTTTGTAAAAATAAAAATAAATTAAATAAATAAAAATGACAATCATCATTAATCATGTGTTGAGAAGGGGGTGAGTAATTCTTTTAATTTATAAAAATCTTTTGGGGGATTAAATTTAAAAAAAAGGGGAAATAATTGTTTTGTCACTTATACTAATTAAAATTTATTAATTAAAAAGGGAAAAGGGAAAAAGTTAATTTTCTACACGTGCCAAATTGAGTTTTAAAGAAAAAGGGAAAGAGGGAAATCTAAAATAATTAGGAAACTAGGAAAAAGGTGGGAAACATAAAAAGAAAGGGGAAACCCAAGGAAAAAGAAGAAAGTCTAACTTAGTAAGGTATCTAGCATTTAAGAACTTTCTAAATTAAACTCAACTAGTAAATTAATAAGGGGGAAAGTCATTAAAACTTGTAAGGGAATATGGGGACACCTAGGAGCGATTCTAGGAATAATTTTAGGTGGGTGAGGGAAATAGGGGTAATTAATTAATTAATGAAATTAATTTATGGAGGAATGAAGGGGATGGGTGACACATGTACGGGGAGGATTTTTATGATTTAATTATTAGCCATTAAATTAAATGGGATTTTTGGAAAGTAAATGACTTCGAAAATCTATATAATGGAGGGAGGAGAAGGATGATGGATCTCTTTTGTTATGCGTAACGTTAGGATGCAGAAATTTATACTTGACTGACTAAGCTTATGGGAGTTGGGATACCTAGCTCGGTAAGGAGTGGTAGCTCAACCTTGCGAGGCGAGTTGGGAGCTAGCTGACTCTCTGGTTAGTGTGCGTGGCCCTTTTGCGACTCGGGGGGCTAAGTGTTGGAGTTACTTCATACACACCTAGGATTTATTTTTTGTAAGGTTTTTATTTGTTCATTAGTCATAATTAGCCATTATCCAGTCTCCTATATTTTAGGAGAGAATATTCCACCTAGAGAATATTCTCTTTCAGTTCACACTTCAGTTTGACTAGTTGAGTTGAGTTTAGATGTTGCATTGGGATCATCACCATGCAACATTGGGATCATCACCATGCTAATTCAACCTTGCCTTGGTATCATTACCAAAGTGGCACATTAGCCTTGATTCCTTGAGTTAACTCCTCACTACTTTCTGGTCAGTCAGTTAACTGAATACTAGTTGACTAGTTAACTCAACTAGGTGGCAGTTCACTCCCGTAATTGCCCGAGAGACTAGAATAGGTGGCAGTTCACTCCCGTAACTATTGGTGTGTGTCTAGATCACTCTAGACCACCACTATGGTGACTTGGTTCACCTCAAGTTGAACTCATTGAGTTATACAAAGTATATCATGTGTAAATTATTCATTATTCACAACGGTTAATGAGAATTCTTTCCATTCTTTCTCCCCTTCTTCTTCTTTTTCCAATTCTCTCTGCAAATGTGTGTATCATTTTTTAGATAGATATATTCTATTTAGGTCAAAAAATTTACATGGTATTAGATCCGATGGACTACTAAGAAAAAGCTACACCAAAATTTGTTTTTGTAGGTACAAAAGATTGAAGACAACAGAAAGATGGAATTCCAAAAAGAATTCATTCTTATACCTTACAACTATTTTGCATGGAAGGAGAAAATAGCCATACATATCTGATCTAGAGAGTTGTATAGGTTAACCATGAATACAGATATAGAACCAACATCAACCATAGAAAAATCCAAGTACTTAAATCGCATGGATGAGTCACTCAAAACAATTTGTAGTCTTATTTCTCCCGATCTCCTTTTTCACATATCTTCTTGTAAGATTCCTAATGAAGCCTGGAAAATATTGGAAGGGATATTTGGAAAATAGGATGAGATTATGGGACACATACTGGAGGTGGAGCTACTAAGATTGGATCCAAAAATCTTCGACAATATCCAATATTTCTTTACAAAATTCAAGGATTTAATGTCGTAAATCAAAGCTTGCGGGGTTGATAAATCGACAGAGGAGAAACAAATGGTTCTCATCATTATCTCCAATATTGGACCTGAATTCTTTGTATTCGTATCCACATTCCATACTGTTAGATTCACCTCTGGAGCCACCTGGAAGATGCCTTCTCTTGAGGACTTTATCGAATCCCTGACACAAGAGAAAACCAAGCTCATCAACATGGGTGCAATCAAAGGCCCAAGGGTGCATGCACTCACTGTGCATGATGGCAGCCACAAATATCAGAAATCTAAATATAAATATAAGAGGAAATGTCATGCACATACAAAGAAGGAAGGGTACACAAAGCCCTTCACCGATGCCTCCGGATCCAAAGGAGAAAAGGGAAGAAAAGGAGAGAAATGCACATACTGTCATAAAGGATTCGATTCGGAATCTGCATGCATGAAAAAACAAATACATTTGATGTCTTAGATACTTCAGAAAAACAACCTTGGAGATCGCATCGTCGAGGGTGCAAAGAAGAAGAAGCCAGAAGATCCGAATTCCAAGAAAGACAATTCTAGCCATGCCTTGATTGCAATCAACTCCTCTCCCGATGCTTGGATCGTAGATTCAGGAGCATCACATCACATGGATACCTCATAAGTAGTCTATTCTTCTTTGGATGCATGCAAAGGTCCTCCTATTCTGATGGGGGACAAATCTTCTTTCAAAGTCACCGGCAAAGGAAGGATTGAACTCACCAACAGAAGCTTCGAGAACCTGATGCATGCTCCCAAGCTTTCTGTCAACCTTCTCTCTGTGTATCAGATGATGAATTCTGGCATCGGAAAGAAATTCATATTCACACCAAATTTCATGGACATATACAACATTCAAACCAACTCCAGGGTTGCTACCGGTGAGGTAAATGATCAGTCTAGATTGTATACATTTTCTGAATTCATTGAACCTGATTCTGCTTTACTGCTTACTCATGCTGATGAAAGTAGTAGGATATGGCACGAAAGGTTTGGACATTTGAATTTCAGATACATGCAACAACTTAGCAAGCAAATATTAGTTGATGGTCTACCAGACATCCATTTCTCCAAGGGAGTATCTGAGGGATGTGTTCTCAAAAAACACCCTCAAGAGAAATTCATCAAAGGAAAGTCTCAACGAGCTTCCACACCTTTAGATTTGATCCACAGTGACCTCATGGGTCCTTTTATGCATCCATCGATCAGAAAAGCGAGGTTTTTTCTCATTTTTGTTGATGATTTCTCATGTTTTACTTGGATCTACTTTCTTAGGAAAAAATCTGAGGTCTTTCAACACCTCAAAGTTTTCAAAGCTTTGGTTGAGACACAGTCCGAAAAGAAGATCAAAGTCCTCCAAACTGATAATGGGGGAGAGTATGTGAATCATGAGATCTAAAACATTTTCCATGAGGCAGGGATTCAGTTGCAGCATATAGTTCCCTACACTCTGCATCAAAACAGAGTTGCCGATCGGAAAAAAAAGATCTCTAAAGGAGATGGCATCTTGCATGTTGCATGCAAAGTTACTACCAGAGAGACTATGGGCCAAAGCACTTAACTGTGCAACATACATCCAAAATAGATCTCCTTATAGATTTGTCAAGGATAAGACCCCCTACGAGGATTGGAGCGGCCGATAAAGTTCCTTCCTCTTTTCAGAGGGAATCCAGGCCCATGCACATGAACCAAAAATGTGAAAGTGGCCCACTTTCACATTTTTGGTTCATGTGCATGGGCCTGGATTCCCTCTGAAAAGAGGAAGGAGATTGATCCATAGAGAACTGAGTGAATTTTTGTTGGATACCCCGATGGTGTGAAGGGATATTGGCTTATTGATCTTTCCTTAGACCGAATCATCATTGAGCTTAGTGTCCAATTCGAGGAAAGTGCCTCGCATGTACCTTAGCAGTCGCATGCAGACACATTCACTCTTCCACCTGTCCAAGATGATGAACATGCACATGCTGACTCTTCTTCAGATGAGAGTTCTGATTCAGAGGACTCAGATGATTCAGATTCAGAGTCAGTACAGTTAGATGTAGAGTTAGAGCATCCAGATGCAGTCGCAGAGCCAGAGCAGAGTCCCAAGTGGGCACAAACTACTCTTCAGGATGCAGGGGATCTTGTTGGTGATCCAACCGATACTAGGAGGACTCAATCTGATTTTGAGGAGCCTCATATTACACTCACTGCCACTGAACCATTGCCTTCCAGGCATCTTTTCTTGGTTCAGTATTCATATCCACAGTCTTATGGAGAGGATGCTGGAAATCCCTTTTGGGAATCCACCATGCAGGAGGAGTACAACTCCCTCCTCGAGAACCGGACTTGGGATCTGGTTCCCCTTCCTTCTGGGAGGAAACTTGTCAGATGCAAATGGGTCTAGAGGACCAAGAGTGCATCGGATGGAAATATCAACAGATACAAAGCTAGGATTTTCGCCAAAGGATTTTAGAAGGTTCATGGTATTGACTATGATGAGACCTTCTATCCAGTAACGAAGATGGATTCCATACGATTGGCACTTTCCATTGCGGCAGCCAAGGGATGGGAAGTCCATCAAATGGATGTGAAGAATGCATTTCTTCATGGTGATCCCTCTGAGGATAACTACATGGAGTAGCCCCAAGGATTTATGTAGGACTCATCTTTGGTTTGTCGACTGAAGAATTCACTTTATGGCCTCAAGCAGGTTCCGAGGGCATGGTATACCAAGATGGACTCCTACCTATTGTCACAGATCTTTGTACATTGTAAATCAGACCCAAATGTATACATGCTCAGGACGACTAATTCACTTCTACTTTTAGTTCTGTAAGTCGATGATTTGTTGATCACCGATTTATCGACTTCAGTGATAGTTGCAGTCAAGAGGATTCTTCATGAAAGGTTTTTGATGATGGACATGGGTCCGCTACACTTCTTCCTTGGACTTGAGATCAGTCAGGATGCATTAGGCATCAAACTGTCTGAAGCCAAGTATGCATGAGATCTCCTTGAGAGATTTCACATGACAGACTACAAGTATGCTTTGACTCCTTTCCTATCAGGAGTCAAACTTGAGGATGGCGGGGAGACTCCACTGGTTGACAACACACTGTATAGACAACTATTGGGGAGCTTGTTGTATCTCACACACTCCAGACCATACCTCTCATATGTAGTTGGTGTAGTTTCTAGGTTCATGCAGGAGCCGCATGAGCTACATTGGAAAGCTGCAAAGTGTATCCTTCGATACGTATAGGACACCATCACCTTTGGGATTCATTATGCAAAAAAATCTACATTATATCTCATTGGGTTTACTGATTCCAACTGGGATGGTGATAGAATTGATCGCAAGTCCACATCTAGTTACTCACTCAGTCTTGGTTCCGAGCCTATCTGTTTGTCAAGCAAGAAGAAAGATACCATGCTCTATATTCATCCAAGGCAGAGTACAGAGGGGTAGTTAACATAATCATTCAGGCTATGTGGCTACAACATTTTCTCACTGAGTTGGGCATTCAGTTTTATTGGTCGATCGTCATCTGGTGTGACAACTAGAGTACTCTAAATTTCTACAAAGATCTAGTTCAGAGGCATCGGATGAAGCACATCGAGATCCACATGCACTACATCTGGGACTTAGTACACGAGGGGATCATCGACTTACAGTTCTATCCTTCAGCTGAACAAATGAAAAATATTTTCACTAAGACCTTCATTGAGTAGAAATTCCCTTCTCTGCGAGGTCGTCTTGGAGTGAAGGACACAGTTGCCTAGAAACTATTGTTCTTCTTTTTTTACATACATTGTAACTTGAGCGGGGGGTTTTCCCATGAGGTTTTCCCTCTTTCCTCACTTTATTTTTAGTGTATGTTTTGTACTTGGGTACCTAACATGGCCTCATTGCCGGGACCCAATCTTTATTTTCACCATAGTGATGTTCAGGGGGGGTGTTGGAATTACTTCACACAGATCTAGGATTTCTTTTTCCTAAGGTTTTTATTTGTTCATTATTCATAATTAGTCATTATCTAGTCTCCTATATTTTAGGAGAGAATATTCCACCTGGAGAATATTCTCTTTCAGTTCACACTTCAGTTTGACTAGTTGAGTTGAGTTTAGATGTTGCATTGGGATCATCACCATGCAACATTGGGATCAACACCATGCTAATTTCACCTTGCCATGGTATCATCACCAAAGTGGTGCATTAGCCTTGATTCCTTGAGTTAACTCCTCACTACTTTTTGTTCAGTTAGTTAACTGAAGACTAGTTGACTAGTTAACTCAACTAGGTGGCAGTTCACTCCCGTAACTACCTAAGAGACTAGAATAGGTGGAAGTTCACTCCCATAACTGCTGGTGTGTGTCCAGATCACTCTAGATCACCACTATGGCAACTTGGTTCACCTCAAGTCGAAATCATTGAGTTATATATAGTATATCATGTGTAAATTATTCATTATTCAAAACGGTTAATGAGAATTCTTTCCATTCTTTCTCTCCTTCTTCTTCTTTTTCCAATTCTCTCTGCAAATGTGTGTATCATTGTTTAGCTAGATCTATTCTGTTTTGGTCAACACATTTACACTAAGGGGGAAGAATATTACCCATAGCGTTGGCTGGGAGGTACCGGTGAAGTCTCATCGGTCGGTAGGCGGGAGTTGCAGGGAGCATGCGGGACATCAACCAAGAGAGGGTGACTTGGGCTACGATACGCTTCCTTTATTTCTACATGTTAGAGTGTTAGTATGATTTATTATTTTATTTTTGTATGTTTAATTGGGTAAAGAAAATGATTGTCTTAAAATTCTAGTTGATGACTGAAATTCCCCCCATAGCCTTTAACTCGATGTTGATTGATTCCCATGGCCTTTGATCCCTGCCTGTCTTGACCGTCCTATGGTTTATTGATTTTTGATGATTGTAGTTTATTTTTTCCTTCGTCCCTAGCTCATCAGTCCAAGCCTAAGCAGTCGGTCAGGAGCTGGATCTACGGTCGTCACTTCGGTGTTAATATACCTATGGATCCAAATGCCATGATTTTATGTGCGTGGATGATGAGCGAAGGATGTTCCTGCCAGTCGTCTACCCTATTGATTGTTCCAGGTAGTGTGTAGTCTTGTGCCTTGATGCATTTAATTAACCCTGCGATTTTTGATTGATTGCAAAGTTTTCTTTAACTCTGCATTTTTATGTCTTGATGGACATTCCTTGCATTGTTTTTACCTCTGCACTCTTCTTTGAAGATGATTGAGACTACGTTTTTCACCAGTAGTTAAGAATGCTCCTTTTCCCTTTCCAGACCGCATTCGTCGCTTGATTAAGACTGTTATTTGTTTTGTTTTCCTGGCGATTGCCACTTCTTCGACTGCTTTTCATTTGATTTGGGGGCAAAATTGTTAATTATGATCATCTTGTTTAGATTGCCAGGAGCTCGATCAGCTACATGCTTTACGTTTAGATGACAATGTGTAATTGATTAAGTCGAGTTATACTTCTGGGCATTTTTTTAAAGGTTATAAACTTAGCGAATTAAATTATATGCATGTTATAACCTCTGTGATTTTTTTATGGTTTAAATTCAACGATTTTGCTGTAACACCCTTCCTCTGCGATATGTAAACAAGATTTTTCTGAAATACATTACCTTTGCTACATGTACCAACAAATTTGTTGAAACACCTTACCTCTGCATTATGTAACCATGATTTTTCTATAATACATTACCTCTGCGATTTGTAACTGCTTTAACACCATACCACTGCGATTTGTAACCATGACTTTGTTGTGACACCATACCATTGCAATTTCTAACCATGAATTTGTTATGACACCATACCACTGTGATTTGTAACCATAATTTTGCTGTAATACATTACCTCTGTGATTTGTAACTGCTGTGACACCTTTACCTCTATGTTTTTTGTGGCCACCAAAACCCGGCGGGGATCTTTGCAATCTTCCCTATGAAAGTTGCGCTACCTTCTCTGCAACTTTGCCCCATTCCATTTTTAGTTGAAAGTGAGTGCCTAATTTTGATTAAAGATGCATTATATATTCAACTATAATTTATTTAGATTACCTGGTGACTTATCAATCTACACACATCCAATTTATTTTTGACAACCAATGTGTAATTACACTGTAGTTATACATCAATGGTAATTTACATGTACCTTACACAACAACTTCTTACCTTTTTAGACAGCCAGATGTTGGATTCTCCGTTGACGACAATCGAATTAGCAATTGCTAGACGAATAAATAAATGCTTCAACCTTCTTTCCCCTGAGTTTTACTATTACCTGACAATGTTTCTGATTGGTAGTATTGGTTGGGACAACTTCCCTCTATTTTTATTAGCAGTAATAATTTGTGGTAGGATATCGTTAACAATGGCATTGACTGCATTAAATGGATCTGAAGGACATTAACTATGACTAGGCATTTGACATTAAATCTCATTAAAGTCATATGGAAACAAATCTCATTGAATGTATATGGCTCTAATTTCTCATTGACTGTATATGGATTTAATGGCATTGTCACTTCTTAGAAGATTCCCTACTTTCCTTTCCACTGGGTCTTCTTCCATCTGTTCTAATCCCGTCACAGAGTGAAGTGCTCTAGTGACTGCTTCTTTAACTCCAATCTTCTCTATGAGTGGATTTTCCTTCTCATTCTAGATCTTGCTCTATCCTCTGCAAACTTGGCTTGGATGTTGTCTTTTTCCTGTTGTGCAACCCGATGTTGCTCTATGGATTCCTCTTTTTCTTTATTTAAGGCCTCTTTGGCCTATTCTTTTTCTTCCTAAACATGATGAAGGTGAGATTTGGTCTCATCTGCTATTCAGCGTAGTTGGGAAGGCTTATTTCCCAAATCTGTTCCTTCTGATGATGAGGGCATAGTAGACACTACAAAGATGAAGTGAAGGGCTTGATGTACCCCTTTTATCTTTGTTTTAATTCTTTCATGCATGGTCTCTTGTTTGGCTTCATTGCACTGTAATATATCTTCTGAGGTATCTGAGACAATGACGATGATGAAATCTATGTCATATATCGTGAGCACAGTCTGCATCTATGGTTTACTAGCTTTGGACTGCTTCTATGATGTATGTTTCGTGGGGGAAATATTTATCTTCTTGGAGGTCTCAACTTCATCAATAGGATCCCTAGGCGATGTTACTTCGCATTGTTTCTTCTTTTCTTCTTCTCCTTGTCCTCTTCTTTGTCTACTTCATCATCACCTCCCCCTCTAGGTGAGTTTGAAGCAGTGTTTGGCTCCTGTAACTCTTCCTTTTTCTTCCTTCTGTTGGACAACTAAGAGGGGGGGGGGTGAATCAGTTGTTACCGTGCTTAAACAATTATACTCATTTTAAACTCTTTGCAGAGCACTTAATGAAAATAACAATAATGCAAGGAAGTAAGCAATAGAACATTCAACATTAGTCACATAGATGAGATACACAGAGACAGATATTTCCTGAGGAAACCCATAAAGGGTAAAAATATCTTCTTCTTTATATGATAAGTAATATTTACATTCTTTACATTATCATACATATGAGCTCCAACTCATTGTGAGGCTACAAACTTTGTTTTGCATGCTGCAACTTTCTGAGAGCACCAGCTCTCTATTTTCTCTAGAACCTACTAGAAGGATGCACCAATTCCCTGGTTTCTCTAGCACCAACTAGAAGGAAGCACCAACTCCCTGGTTTCTCTAGCACCAACTAGAAGGAAGCACCAACTCCCTGGTTTCTCTAGCACCAACTAGAAGGAAGCACCAACTCCCCAAGTGTTCCAGCACCAACTAGATGGACCATTACCTTTCTGTTCTTCTGCCTTCTATGCATTGTGCACCATGTCCCTTCAATGCACCATTCCTCTTCTGTGCATTTCTGCTAATGCGCTTTGCCTCCTTCTTCACACATCAATGACACTCAACAGAAACAACAACCATCTCTTCTTTATTATGCATACTTATAGTCTCTGTGCACCTTGTGCATGCAATATGCGCAATGCATCTACATGCTCACCCACCACCAATGTTCTCTACATTAGGGTATTCACTGCCACTCCACCATTCACGGCTTCACCCACTCAAGCATCAACTCCCACTCTCTGTTTTGCATGTTCTGCTCATGTTGAGTGCTCTACCTGATCATCATAACAACCCTTTAGCTTCTTTGGCGATTAAACCCATGCGTCCATCATCACTAGGTGTTAAGATGAGATTCCTTCGCCTATCTGGCAGTTGATACTCTTCATCTTATTCAACACAGTCGAACTCATTCCCCCTATTGCAGTTACATGCTTCAACAATCTTCCATCTGTTAATCAGCTCTATGAATAGTCTTCATTCCACAGGAAGATGCCTCGAGCCTCTTCATCTTCTTTGGCGATCACACTGAGGCCTCTTTGATTCCTCTAGCAGAAACCATTAGTCGATTCTTAGTAGTTACACTGTGAAGTGCTACAGTTGTCCTCTGATCTTCTTCAGTTTCATCTACACTGTTGGATTAACTTCTCTAAATCTTGTGTTCATTTCAACATTCCGCTCTTCGTCATTTCGGGATCACCATGGTGGAGGATTTTAGTACTCTTCATTTCCCTGTTAATGTTTATGCCATTATTATAGTTCTTTGCATTTCAATAGATAAGAGCATCATAAGAACAAGATCACTGAGAAATAAACATTCACAAGAGACACAACATTTATCCTGGGAAACCCTCTACGGGAATAAAACCTAGCAAAAAATTCCTTATCATAAACAACTTATACAATGTTCAAGAGATAGCTCAAACTAATACAGATAGTCCTCTCCAAGAGATGCACCACTCTTCTCCTTCTCTTCAACTGGTAATTGCAGCTTGCCTCATAAGAGAATGAGCAAGTGAGTTGTGTTCAAATGAGGTGCTAGCCTCCTTTATTTATACAAGTTATTGCATGTGTGAAGTGTCTCTTCATTGGCAGGTTCGACTTCTTAATCTGGGTGGGTAAACCCACCTTTATTATATTTCTGGGTCTTCTTATTAACTACTGGGGCCGACTTCTTATTCTGCCTATTATAATTGTCTATTGACCAATCCGCAAAAGGGGATTTGGTCCTAATACAATTACCGACATGATTAATATAGAATGGGGATTAATCTTAATAAAATAATAATAATAATAATAATACTCTTCGTAGTTACATTATTTCAAAACTCCCCCTTAACAAGAAGGGTATTCTTCAATAGCATCAGACGAGAGAGGTTTGTATCATCAGTGGCATTAGGAGGAAAGTATCATTAATATCATCTTGAAACATTGGCTAGCACATTTACAAGTCATCAGAAGTTTTCTTCATCGGTAGCATCATCATTCTTGAAAGAATGCTATCATCATCTGCATCAAATATGTATCAGTAAAAAATGATACCTCATCATAGCACTAGGCTGGCAGTACTACACTGGCTCAATGTCACAGTTGCAATGCTGGTAGCTCAGTGTCAGTCACATCTTGCTTTATGTCTAACAACCAGGTCAGAAGCAAGGAATATCATCATCTCACTTTACATCTAGCAACTAGGTCAGAAGTGAGGAATCACAACGTCATGCTTTACGTCTAAGAACTAGGTCAGAAGCATGACTCATCTTGCTTTACGTCTAACAATGAGGTCAGAAGCAAGGAACACATCAACATCTTTCTTTACGTCTAACAACGAGGTCAGAAGTGAGGAATCATCTTGCTTTACGTCTAACAACTAGGTCAAAAGCAAGGAATTAGTGACATCATGCTTTACGTCTAACAACTAGGTCAGAAGAATGACTCATCTTGCTTTACGTCTAACAATGAGGTTAGAAGCAAGGATCACACGGCGTCATGCTTTACATCTAACAACAAGGTCAGAAGCATGAATCATCTTGCTTTATGTCTAACAGTGAGGTCAGAAGCAAGGATCACACGGTGTCATGCTTTACGTCTAACAATGAGGTCAGAAGCATGACTCATCTTGCTTTATGTCTAACACTGAGGTTAGAAGCAAGGATCACATGACATCATGCTTTACGTCTAACAACGAGGTCAGAAGCATGACGCATATTGCTTTACATCTAAGAGCGAGGTCAGAAGCAAGGATCACACGACGTCATGCTTTATGTCTAACAACGAGGTCAGAAGCATGACTCATCTTGCTTTACGTCTAACAATGAGGTTAGAAGCAAGGATCACATGGCATCATGCTTTACGTCTAACAGTGAGGTCATAAGCATGACTCATCTTGCTTTACATCTAACAACGAGGTCAAAAGCAGGGATCACACAACGTCATGCTTTACGTCTAACAACGAGGTCAGGAGCATGACTCATCTTGCTTTACGTCTAACAACTAGGTCAGAAACAAGGAATACATATACTCCCCCTTTCAGGGAGGGTCCTTTCAAAAAATACCAAGATTATCTCGAAAGTGTTCAAACTTTACACAAGATAGAGGCTTAGTCAACACGTCAACAACCCGTTCATCTGTGCTAATGTACTGAAGGTCCAAGGATCCTCTCTGTACCATGTCGCGGATGAAATGATAGTGAATATCTATGTGCTTTGACCTGTCGTGGAACACAAGATTCTCTGTCATTTTAATGCAGCTTTGGTTGTCACATAGAATCACGGTTGCTCTCATCTCCAAGTCAAATAGGCTTGTTAGGAACTTTCGAAGCCATATAGCTCCGCAACTAGTAGAACATGCAACAATGTACTCTGCTTCCACTGTGCTGAGAGAAATACTAGATTACTTCCTACTCCGCCATGAGATCATGGCTGATCCCAAACTGAAACAGCATCCGGAAGTGATTTTTCTATCAGCAATGCTTCCTGCCCAATCTGCATCAGTATATCCACTCAATGTGACGTCATGATCTCCATCATAGTTGAGACCATAATCCATTGTACCTTTAAGGTACCTCATCACATGTTTTGCAGCCACTAGATGAACACGTCTGGGCTCTACCAGAAACTGACTCAAGGTGTTCACTGCAAAATAGATGTCTGGTCTGGTGTTCAATAGGTACATCAGCGATCCAATAATCTGTCTGTACAATGTGGCATCTATCAAATCTAACGAAGTATCAACCAACATCTTTAGCTTTGCTTCCATAGGAGTATTCATGGACTTGCATTCTAGCATGTCGAATCTCTTTAAGATTTCGACCGTTTACTTCCCCTGGTTAAGGAAGATTCTTTCTGGACTCTGCCATACCTCAAGACCTAATAAGCAATGCATGAGGCCAAGGTATTTCATTTCAAATTCTGTAGCAAGTCTCTGTTTACATTCAACGATCATCTTTTCTTCTCTAGTTAAGAATAAGTCATCCACGTACAGTAGTAATATTACTGGTTCATTATTCATGATATTGAAGTAGATATTTGAGTCTGCTTTACTCTTGGTAAAGCCTAAGCTCATCAAGAAACTATCTGTATGGCCATACCAAGCTCTAGGAGCTTGCTTCAATCCATATAAGGCTTTCTTCAATTGGAAGACATGAGACTTCCTATCTTCAACCTCAAATCCTTGGGGTTGCTCTATATACACTTCCTCTTTGATAACACCATTAAGGAAAGTTGTCTTCACATCCATTTGGTGTAGTTTCCACTTCATCTTGGTAGCAAGAGCTATAATGGTTCTGATCGAAGTGTATCTGGCCATAGGAGAGAATGTCTCTTCATAGTCAATACCTTCCTTTTGGGAAAATCCACGAGTGACAAATCTTGCTTTATATTTCTCAATACTTCCATTAGCAGCATGTTTTATTTTGAAGAGCCATCTGTAGGATACCCCATCTTTATTCTTCGATCTGGGAACTATTTTCCATACTTCGTTCTTCATTATGGATTGGTATTCCTCTGTCATGGTATCTTCCCATTCTTTTCTCTGAATGGCTTCTTCCGATCAGGTAGGCTCTTCATCTGGAAGATCACATATCAAATCCATGTAATTGGAGAAAGGATTTGGTATTTTCACCTGTCTCAAGGTTCCTTCTGGAACAACATACTTCTCTCCATCTTGAATAATCTCTCTTGCCCAAGCAAGCTTTCTTTTATGGGATAAGGTCATTTGAGGAGGTTCTTGAACTTCTATTATATCATGGTCTTCTAGAAGTTCCTCATCTGGGGAAGTTATGACTTCCCTCACTGGTTCTGCATCTCTGGGAACCTCCCTCATTGATTCTACAATCCTAGGATTTACAGGTTCCTCTTCATATACTTCTTCAAGCTGGCATCTTCTCGATTTCTTAAGTGATACTTTTTCATCAAAGGTCATGTCCTTGCTGATCTCAATATGGTGGTGACTAGGTATGTAGATTCTGAAGGCCTTGGATACCTCACAGTATCCCACAAATATTCCCTTCTTTCTGAAGGGTTCCAGCTTGTTTCTTTTCTCTTTCAGTATATGAATAAACACTAGACAACCAAATATTTTGAGATGGCTTACCTATGGATTTTTTCTGGTGAACATCTCTTCTAGTGTCTTGAGCCCAAGTGAACTATGGGGCAAGTGGTTCTACACATAAAAAGCTGTCATTGCTACTTCTCCCCATAATCTCATAGGAAGATCTTGATCTTCCTAGCTTCCAGCATGGTTCTTTTCTTCTATTTAGCTACACCATTTTGTTGGAGATCTTGATCCCAACATCTTTGTAGATATTCATGAATTCTTTCGAGGTATATTTTCCTCCATTATCTGACCTGAATATCTTAATCTTCTTTATAGAAGGGTTCTCTTATCAAGGCTTTGAATTCCTTGATCTTGTTGAATACTTCAAATATATCCAGGTCTTTTACGAGAATAATCATTAATGAATGATACATAGTATACATACCCATTATTGGAGGATGATGGAATTGGGCCACATACATCTGAATGAATGAGTTCTAGGACTCCTTCTGCCTTGCTATCCCTCTTTGGAAATGGGTTCTTGACGTTCTTCCCTTATGCACATCCATAACATATGCCTTCATGGTCACCTTTGAGTTCTGGTAAACCTGTGACAGCTTTGCATATGTATGGTAGAGCCTTGTAGTTGATGTGAGCTAATCTTCTAGAGTTCACATGGATTCTTCAATAGCATGGGTCATGGCAGCTTCTGACTGACCCACCTTCTTCTTTTCCACTGATGATTGCTTTATTTTTGATTTCTTCTTTAGCACGTTGCCTTCTACAACCTTCGCTATAGCTTCCTCATGTGACCTGGAGAAAGGTCAACAAAACAACAAGCAAGAATAATATCCTTCTTGATAATATAAAGCAATAGCACGAACAATCATCACAGTATCTCCTTTAGAGCTTATTACTTATAATTTATCAAAGACTAAAGGTAAGGAATACAATACGAAATGAGGTCAACACTCTCTTAGTGTTGTGACCAAGCATTCTTCCATGGAAATCTGAAACTAACACACGAGATTTCTCTTAGAGGAGGTGTTAGTCATATCAGACAAAGTATTCTCACATGTTATCAAGTATAATACTTTACGACGATTGCTATCTCAACTAAAGTCATTAGCTTGTCAAGTGTACCTTTGAATCTTGATTAATCAAACTTGGAGCCTTATCCTCAAGAGTGAGTGCTTTCTTTTCTTCCAGGTCTCCTTCACTCAAGTGACGAGTATTTTCTTCAACCTGTCTGTTGTACTAAGACAATATGTTATCTTGACAAAAGGTTAGGTTAGAGGATAATCTCTATGATCAAATTTTAATCCTTCTAATGATTTGACCATAGCTTCAACATGCAACACTGATCAAGATAATTTCATAACAAATAGATGCATATTAGAATAATCACACCTGGGTTGCATCATTCCTTTGAATGTGTTGGATCTTGAGATCCTTATGGATCTATGGAAAAATATCCCTTCTCCTACAAATACTCTTTAGGGTTTAACCATTAACCATATGTGAGTACATACCTTGGATAGCATTTGCAAGTAGTGGCTCCATCTAGTAGGTACGGTAACAGTGATGTTTTTCCTCTTGCAAATTGTTCTTCCTTCAGTTTGGCTCTGAAACCATGTTAATGTTTATGCCATTATTATAGTTCTTTGCATTTCAATAGATAAGAGCATCATAAGAACAAGATCACTGAGAAATACACATTCATAAGAGACACAACATTTATCCTGGGAAACCCTCTAGGGGAAGAAAACCCAACAAAAACTTCCTTATCATAAATAGCTTA
>JASDQU010101840.1:279621-346379 GCA_032191745.1 Picea mariana
TATTATAGTTCTTTGCATTTCAATAGATAAGAGCATCATAAGAACAAGATCACTGAGAAATACACATTCATAAGAGACACAACATTTATCCTGGGAAACCCTCTAGGGGAAGAAAACCCAACAAAAACTTCCTTATCATAAATAGCTTATACAATGTTCAAGAGATAACTCAAACTAATATAGGTAGTCCTCTCCAAGAGAAGCACCACTCTTCTCCCTCTCTCCAACTGGTAATTGAAGCTTGGCTCATAAGAGAATGAGCAAGTGAGTTGTGTTCAAATGAGGCACTAGCCTCCTTTATTTATACAAGTTCTAGCATGTGTGAAGTGTCTCTTCACTGGCAGGGATGACTTCTTAATCTGGGTGGGTAAACCCACCTTTATTATATTTCCGGGTCTTCCTATTAACTGCTGGGGCCGACTTCTTATTCTGCCTATTATAATTGTCTATTGACCAATCTGCAAAAGGGGATTTGGTCCTAATACAATTACCGACATGATTAATCCATAATGGGGATTAATCTTAATAATAAAATAACAATAATAAGAATAATACTCTTCGGAATTACATTATTTCAACATTCCCAACCCCAGAAACTTCGAAAAGGAGCTTGTCTTCACTATCTCCTTCCCCCATCTTCCGTTGATGTGACCAATGAATATGACCTCAACCTTAATTGAAACTGCATTTCGTAATTTCGCGTTTTAGCATTTCGACATTTTGGCACTCTTGGTGGTGAAGTGTTTTGACACTTCAACTCTCGGTATCCAGAACTCCAAAATGGAGTTGGATCAATGGTATGGTACTCCAACATTTTTCTTTTCAGCGAATCAGCATTTCGGTATTTCTATGGTAAAAGACCTTGACATCTCAAAATCCTGGTATCTGAACCTCCAATATGGGGTCTGTGACATTTCGCGACTCCTGTGATGAAGAGTCTTTACTCTTGACTCCTCCTACTCCTGGTATCCGAAACTCCAGTATGGATTCTTTGTCATTTCACAACTTTGGGTTTCACGACTTCAAGACTCTTTATGATGAGAGTCTTTGTCATTTCCATCTCCTGGTATCTGAAATCCCGGTATCCAATACTTCAAAATGGAGTCAGATCAATGGTCCACAATCTCCTCGAACCAACGACTCAGATCATTTTTCCATTTCACATTTCGTGATTTCGGCACTCCTGTTGATGAGAGTCTCTAACATCTCCATCTCTCGGTAACCAAAATCCTAGTATTCAATACTCCGAATGGTGCACCTGTTTCGGGTTTTTGTGATTTTTCATTTCGGCACTTCGGGACTCCTAATGATGAGAGTCCTGACATCTCCATCTCCTAGTAACCGAAATCCCGGTATTCAATACTCTGAGTGGTGTGCCTATTTTGGGTTTTTGGGATTTCACATTTCACCTTGCTTGTTAAAGAGCATGTAGGTTCTCCTGGATCCAACGCCGATCGGACCTTAGGCTCAGATATGATATTCATCAAGAATTCTCAATGGGATCCATCGCTGCATACTCTGATCTTGTCGAGCTTTCTCTACAGCATCTTCCCAAAAGACTTCTACTGCCCGCCTGGCACATCCTTCCTGTACTCAAGCCATCGACATTGTTGTACTTTCCATCAATAACAAGAATACACTACCTGTAAAATGTTTACCAACAATCCCCCCCTTTGGCATTGATGGCAACAAAGGCACCCAAATTCTTTTCTCCCCCTTTGACATCAATGTCAAAGAGAACATGCTCCCCCTGAGCTGTTGCAGTATGTTTAGGAGGTATCAGATATTAAACCAACACAAACTCCCCCTGACAGTATGGACTCTCTTATTTGAGTCCTATAGAATATTTGTATCTAAACCAGAGTCTTCTCTTTCTGATTCTTGGACCTGTTCATCTTCAGCTTCCGCTATATCCTTTGTAGAATACTCAAAATTGCTCACCTCTCTTACTAGGACTCCTTCATCAACCTTTTCTTCTCATAAATGGATGACTCCCCCTAACATTGTTCTCTCTTTGCTTCTGACTATTTTCCTCTTTTGTTTCTAAAAGGTTAGCTTTCCCTGACAAGGTCTTTCCTCTTGTTATCTCTACAGAATGTCATTTATGTATTTTTGTACATCAGAATGTTGCTGTTGTGAATGTCGTTGTCCTACTTGAATCACTGTGCAATTGTAGCTTGTACTTTTTAGGTAGCCCTTAGATCTCCCCATTGATTCTCATCGATCTCTATTACTGTAATTTCATTTTTCTTCTATGATGCACACAATCCAAGGCTTTTATGTCCATATTCAATCACAAGAAAAAAATGCTACAACCACTCTCATACCTTCTTTTCTTTTTCACAGATGAAGGACTTGTATCAGGTTTCTTAGGAGTATTGATTTCTTCCTTTTTGTATCCAATACCATATTTGCCATTTGGTGATCTCTAACTATCCAAGATCTTATCCAGGGTCATGGAACTGTTCAAGAACTTGGTTTGGGTGTTTGAATTTTCAACCTTCAAGACTTATGCTTCCAACTTATGACATGATTCTTCTCCTTCTTCATCCATCGGGTAAATGCTAAATGAACATGCTTTTATTGTATCTGAATCTTCTTATTTACTTGCAGGGGAGGATTCAATATTAACATCATTAATTGTCCTTATGCCTTTATTCACCACTTGTCCTGAGTTTACATTTACCTTACACTCTTTGGACGTTAGCACATTTTCATTGCCTCTGTCATATTTTTTATTTATACTAAGAAAATTATGTTTCAGATCATCCACAAGTAGAACGTGTTGGACATCTCCTTTGTCATTACCCAAACTCACCATCCCTTTTTCCTTGATTTTACCTGGTTCATCATTTTCAAGGATCAAATTTCATGTTTTTCTTTTACTTATGGACAGTAGCTTATCCTTGTCTCTAGTCATGTGCTTGGAACATTCACTGTCTATATTCCCAGAGGCCTTTTGTTGTTGAGTTGAGGGTGTTTGACCACATTTTTCATTATCTTTCCTTTTCCATGTGCTGGCCTTTCTATCTAATAAATTTATCCTTGGATCTGCTTTGCAATTCTTCAGATGGAAATTTGTAGCTTTGTGGCCAAAGTTGTGACAGTTGTAGCATTCAATATCATTGTTCAATAGGTCAAAGTTATTGTTGCAGCATTGTCTACTCATTGATTGTTTATTATTTCTTGACCTCCTTAGTTGCGTGTCTCTAGACTTAATTTAGCAATTTGCAATCTGTGATGGTTTGTTACTTGGTTGTATCATTATTTGTTGTGGCAGGTATTTATTCCTTTGAAATATTAATTGCTCATGTCTAAGTCTTAAGGAACGATTTGTAGCTTTGTGACCAAAATTAGAACAGTAGAAACAATATCCATAGAAAAATTCTTTGTACCTGGAAAATGGTTGTCTTCTTTGAGAAAATCAATTTCTTCCATGCTGATGATTTCCTTGAGCAGGGAGTGCATTATTTCTTTGTTCTACAAATTCAGTCCTGGCACCTTTTTCTTTACTCGTCATGGGCGGTTGATTGTCTTCCTTTGTTTCTGTGGGTTTGTTGTTCTCATTGGTTGTAGATTTGACAAACTTGATGGGTTCTTTGTTTCTTGGTTGACCACTACTTGATCCCTCTTCATAACCCAAACCATTTTTCAGCTTTGGATTCCTTTGTTGATTCAGAATGGTGGCTAATCCTTCTAAGTCTTTGATACTTGACAGATTCTAATGATACAAGGCTTGAAACTTCTCCATCTCTTTCCTAGTTTTCACTACTTCTTCTTCCAGGGCTTCAGATCTTGCCCTTTTTTCTGATAGCTGATGTTTCAGAATATCCTCAATTTTCTTTACCTCTTCTAATTCCACTTTTAGCAGGGAAAAGTCTTCATTAGGTTGTTCACTGTCTTTCTCGAACTGTATCAGCAATTGTTTTTGCTTTCTGTTCTTAATTTTGAGTCTGTCAATCTCTTCCAGTGCACTGATCAGTTCTCCTTCCATATAAACCACAACTTCTTCATCATTCTCATCACTGATTGTTCTTTCATTATCATAATCCTCTTTGGCCATAAGCATGAAATCATTTACCTTATCTTCATAGGAAGAGTCACTATCAGTGTCTTCTGAGTCATCATTATTTACACATAAAATTTTCTTTTTATCAAATCTTTTGGATTTGTGCTTCTCTTCACCTTCATAATTTTGATCATGTTTCTTGTGTGGACATTTATTTGCAAAATGACCTATCTTACCACAGTTGAAACATTTGAAGAACAACTTACCTTGGTACTTTCCTGATCCTTTATTTATTTTTCTCACGAATTTTTCTTCAATTTCATCAGGCTCATAATATTCATTCTTATCTTCTTTAAATGATGCTTTTCTAGAGGTGGATTTATCTGTAAATATCCTCATTTCATATGCAGTAAAAGTTCCTAGAAGTTGATGAAAAGCCAAAGTCTTTATATCATTAATTTCTTTTATAGCTGAGACCTCTGGGTTAAATCTATCTGGCAGAGATCTCAAAATTTTTTGAACTAAAGAGGGTTCCTCAATTTTTTCACCAAGTGCTTTCATTGCATTTACTAGTTCTTCAACTCTCAGAAAATACTTCCCAATGGTTTCATCTTCTTTCATATGTAGATTTTCAAACTGTACTCTGTAGGTTTGAATCTTGGCATCTTTTACCTTCTCATTACCTTCATAACTGCTAATGAGTTTGTCCCACATTTCTTTGGCAGTTTGAAGATGCATCACTTTCACAAACTCGGCTTCTGCAAGTCCATTCAAGATAGAATTCATTCCCTTAGCATTAAATATAAATTATAACTTATCGTCCTTGGAAGCTAACACAACAAGCTTTATGTATCTAGTCTCTACTACATCCCAAACATCAACACCTAAGGCCATTAGGTATGTTCTCATTCTAACCTTCCAGAAGGAAAAATTTATTCCATCAAACAGAGGAGGCCTAGTGACTAAAGTCCCTTCATGACTTGTCATGTTTAAGCTTACAGATCTACCTTTAAACAAAATGCACCTGCTCTGATACCAATTGTTGGACAATTGAGAGGGGGGGGGGGGTGAATTAGTTGTTACTGTGCTTAAACAATAATACTCATTTTAAACTCTTTGCAGAGCACTTAATGACAATCAAAATAATGTAGGGAAGTAAGCAATAGAACATTCAACATCAGTCACACATATGAGATACACAGAGACATATATATACTAAGGAAACCCATAAAGGGTAAAAGCCTCTTCTTCTTTATATGATAAGTAATCGTTACATTCTTCACATTATCATACATATGAGCTCCAACTCATTGTGAGGCTACAACCTTTGTTTTTCAAGATGCAAATTGCTGAGAGCACCAGCTCTCTGTTTTCTCTAGCACCTACTAGAAGGAATCACCAACTCCCTGGTTTCTCTAGCACCAACTAGAAGGAAGCACCAACTCCCTAGTTTCTCTAGCACCAACTAGAAGGAAGCACCGACTCCCTAGTTTCTCTAGCACCAACTAAAAGGAAGCACCAACTCCCTGATTTCTCTAGCACCAACTAGAAGGAAGCACCAACTCCCCAAGTGTTCCAGCACCAACTGGATGGAAGCACCAAATTCTAGTCATATAGGCACCAACCTGTATAACATAGAACAATAGTTCTCCCTTGCACCACCTTGCCACCCCGGTTTCTCTGGCTGCAACTAGATGGAAGCTACAACTCCCTGTGTTCAAGCACCCACTTGAACCTCTGAGGACACCAGTCCTCCCTAGCACCTCCCTACCACCCTAGTTTATGTAAATCTGTGTTACTAAAACTTATTATAGTGATATAATGTTCATCAATGGCTTACCAATCTCATCACTGTTCTGTTACACTTCCTTGCTCTGTCTACCTCAGTGTCTTCCTGCACACATCCTTGCACTTTTTTTTCTTCTTCCTTTTATGCATTGTGCGCCATGTCCCTTCAATGCAACATTCCTCTTCTATGCTTTTCTACTGTTGCACTCTACCTTCTTCTTCAAACGTCAATGACACTCAACAAAAACAACAACCATCTCTTCTTTATTCTGCATTCTTATAGTCTCTGTGCACCTTGTGCATGCAATATGAACAATGCATATACATGCTCACCCCCTGCCAATATTCTCCACATCGAGGTCTTCAATACCACTCCACCATCCACGACTTCACCCCCTCGAGCATCAAATCCCACTCTCTTTTCTACATGTTCTTCTCATGTTGAGTGCTCTGCTTGATCATCATCACAACTCTTCAGCTTCTCTGGTGATTAAACCCACACATCCATCATCATTGAGTGTTAAGATGAGATTCCTTTGCCTATCTGGCAGTTGAGACTCTTCGTCTCTTCAGCACAGTTGAGCTCATTCCCTCTGTTGCATTTACAGGCTTCAATTGTCTTCCATCTGTCAATCGCCTAAATGAATAGTCTTCATTCCACTAGAAGTTGCCTCGAGCCTCTTCATATTCTTTGGCGATCACACTGAGGCCTCTTTGATTCTTCTGGCAGAAACCATCAGTCAATTCTTAGCAATTACATTGTGAAGTGCTACAGTATCCCTCCAATATTCTTTAGTTTCATCTGCACCATTGGATTAACTTCTCTAAATCTTGTGTTCATTTCGGCATTCCGCTCTTCAACATTTCGGGATCACCATGGTGGAGGATTTTAGTACTCTCCATTTCTTGACCCCCGAAACTCTGAAAAGGAGCTTGTCTTCACTAACTCCTTCCTCCATCTTCCACCGATGTGACCAATGGCTATGAACTCAGCCTTAGTTGAAGCTACATTTCGTAATTTTTCATTTTGGCATTTCGGCATTTCCGCACTCTTGGTGGTGAAGTGTTTTGACACTTCAACTCTCAGTATCTAGAAATCTGAAATGGAGTTGGATCAATGGTCCGGTACTCCATCATTTTTCATTTTGGTGAATCGGCATTTCGGTATTTCTGTGGTGAAAGACCTTGAAATATCCAACTCCCAGTATCCAAACCTCTGGTATGTGGTCTGTGACATTTTGTGACTTTGGGTTTCACGATTTCGAGACTCCTGTGATGAAGAGTATTCACTCTTGACTCCTCCTACTCCCAGTATCCAAAACTCTAGTATGGATTCTTTATCATTTCATGACTTCAGGTTTCACGACTTCGGGACTCTTTATGATGAGAGTCTTTGTCATTTCCATATCCCAGTATCCAAAATCCTGTTATCCAATAATTCAAAATGGAGTCGGATCAATGGTCGATGATCTCCTCGAACCAATGGCTTAGATCATTTTACCATTTCACATTTCACAATTTTGACACTCCTGTTGATGAGAGTCTCTGACATCTCCATCTCCTGGTAACCGAAATCCTAGTATTCAATACTCCAAGTGGTGCGCTTGTTTCAGGTTTTCAGGATTTTTCATTTCAGCACTTTGGGACTCCTAATGACGAGAGTCCTAACATCTCTATCTCCCGGTAACTGAAATCCTGGTATTCAATACTCTGAGTGGTGCACCTATTTCAGGTTTTTTGGATTTTTCATTTCACCTTGCTCATTAAAGAGCGTGTAGGTTCTCCTGGATCCAACGTCGATCGGACCTCAGGCTTAGAGCTGACGTTCAATGGGAATTCTCAATGGGATCCATCGCTGCATACTATGATCTTGCTAAGCTTGCTCTGCAGCGTCTTCCCAAAAGACTTCTGGTGCTCGCCTGGCACATCCTTCCTATACTCAAGCCATCATCGTTTTTGTACTTTCCATCAATGAGAAGAATACACTGCCTATAAAACGTTTGCCAACACCTTCTGCTATTGTTGGGTGCATCATACTCTTTGAGAGTAACCAAAATAATTCCTATGAGGTCAGGGTCAGACAGTTCTTCCTGGTCGACTGGTATAAGGAGCTCTGCAAGCCACTCCTTAGTTATTTATTCCATGTCCTCCTTAGTGAGCTTATAATAATATTGGATCTCTTCTTTATGTTTGTATTCGTGCGCAGTGATATAAATAAAATGTCCATCTAAATGGAACTTCACAAATGGTTTGAACTTGTGTAGGGTTTTCAGTGTCACATGAGGGAAAGAATCAATAGCCCTCTTCAATTGTGGGTAGTAGGTGTGGAACACCATGTTTTACTGCCATTTGTTTGCCATATCGCTTGAATACCATAGCATGGTGAACTTCACAGCTAGGGTTTCAGATGGCTCAATCTTAGGGAAGCTCGCTCCTTCCACTATCTCCTAGGCAATGAATGTGATGAGGATCAGTAGCCAACTAAAATGAAACTCATAGCTCTGATCCCGAGCTTCGCAACAATATTGTTCTAACTAGTTGACGAGGTAACTCACCTAGTTCATCTATAGTCCTTCAATGCATTTTCTCGTGAGGTCAACAATGAACCCCGTGACCTACATGGGTCTGTTCTTCCTTACTATCTTACCAACGATCAACTAGCAAGCTAGGCACACTGCACCATTCTGAATGGAGGCTACCTTGTAGCCTCGCTTCCCCTTTTCCACATCGCCATAGGCATCTTTAATTTTCTATGCCAGGGCACGATCTGCAGCCTTCCCTGGATAAAATTCTTGTGGGTTTGGTCCTTGCATGCTTAATCTGGTGATCTGATGGATCAACATTGGATCTATGGTGATGCGTCTTTCCAACCACAAATAACCTCCATGGAAGAAAGATAATAGGATTTTAACGCATGCATTAACCTCCTGATGCCTTTCAAATTGTGGTATCTTCATCAAATTCAAGATAGTGGACCTCGCAATGTCCATAGTCCATGGCTGGGGGATGATCTTCATCTTTGTCCCCTTGGTCCTAGTTAAATAATTATGTGGGGCGATCATTCCATGGTTCTTGCAATCTCCCAAGTTGAAGTCACTGATCTTCAACATCATGATTTGTCCTAACTATGGTCCTATTATGCGTATCCCCTTTGGGAGGTACGCAGTAATCAAGGTGTAGTCGAATTACCTCGGGACACTGTCATGGCTCACCATGCTAGCCAAAGATGGGATATAGTCAGGGAGTATATATGTGATGAGCTTCACATTCGCTAATTCATCACGATGCTTGGTTTGTTTCTTTGTCGTAGCTCAGGATAGTCTAGATCCATGAGACGTCGACGAGGATGATTGCACTCCTCTAGTCGATGATGCTTGGACTCATGTGGAAATGACCTTCTCATCCATGAGGTCTATGAGGATCTCTTCAATGGATTTCTCTATTGTGATGAAGTCACCTGACATGCATGCTCGAGATCAGGTTTTGCAAATTGGTGAATAAACAATCACAGTGACAGAATAGGTGGCGAGCTCTGAATAGGCACTACACAAAATAAACTATTTCTCTATGGGATCTAATAATCATTGTTTTCAAAAGTGTTCTCAATGCAATGCTCGATGGGATAAATATACATCGTCGTAATAGACTCCTCCAATGGGTAGGAATGCCTCAATCAATGCAATTCCATCCGTTATGGTGTGGTCCCAACGGTGCAATGGAAATCTTTCTAGCCATAATTGCGGTTCGAACCATTCTGGAGCATTGGCCTAATGGTTGGGATGACTCCAATGGTCATATCTCTTCGTCGTGGTGAAGCTCCAATCTACGTTGTTCTGATATCCCAGTGAAGTTCCAGTTCTGTAAACCTTCCTTCTACGAAGTCCTCCCTGGAACTTCTTATAATTTTTCTAAGTTTGTTTTCTTCTTGTTGATATTTCTCACTTTCTTTCCTGTAATCTGAGTCATTGTTTTCCTCTTTCCATTATTGTTCATATCTCCTCTTGGAATAGTAACTTCGCACTATGGAGGCTCTTTCATAAGGTTTGAGAGTAATACTTCTTCTCTTTCTAGGGTATGTTCTCTACTCTCTTGTACAAATAGGTGTTTCAAGTCTTCCTGTGTTCTTTCAACTTCGATGTCCAGATCTCTGGTCCTCAGTTTCTTCGACTGGTCCTCTTGTTCTTCTAGTAAGTGCACTATTCTCCTAGCCATAAAATCCCTTAGTTCTTTCTTTTTCTGTTCTAGATCCTCCTTTTCTTGTTTCCTTCATATCTGATCTTTCTCAATCCAGGTTTTTCCTAAAAAATAGAAAATGGAGCATTGTTCTCAACAAACTTGATGACCTCAAATTATTCCTTTGTCAAAGTTCCATGAGCACTCATAGATATCTTGGTAATTTTTCCACATAGGGTTATCATCTTCCCTTTAAACAATCCTATTCCTCCCAATGAAGGAACCATAACAAGTTTTCCCAAAATTTCCCAAGTTCTTTCTGTCATGATATCCACCTGTGTTTCTGCATCCAATACACAGTCTATGTCGAAGTCTCCTAATCTTGTTTCTATGCACTCTTTCCCTTTTAAGATCTCTGATAAGTTTATATCTCTGTGATCATTCAGGGTTTCTTTTATCTGTAGTAATACAGTCTCTGATTCTTTCTAGGGTTCTATAATATCCTTAGTTTCTTGGCCTATCTCATGGTTTTCTTGTCTCATGTTAATCTTTTCAACTTTAGCAATCATTCTAGAAAAATCCAAAACTTCATGGTCCATAGATTTATAGCAAAGACAACTAGGATCTCTACCAGGGAATTCCTTAGCAAGATGTCTTGGTCTTCTGCAACTATAACAGAGAGTTAATCCTGTATTTCTTTTAAATGACCCGCAACCTTTCCTATACTACGCATTGGGATCACAGTAACTAATCTGCAAAAACATATTTATAGGATCCTGCATCCATTTGTTAGTCCAAACATTCCTTCTATGCATAGGAATAACATATCTTTCACTATTCTTATCAGATCTACTCATATCCAATATTCTTTCTTCTAGTTGTGCCCTAGTTTCCAGACTAGGACAAAACCTATTAGACATACCTAGATCCATTCATTCGAAAAAAAAAATTTCACTTATCTTACCTTTCTCAGAGCACAAAGCTTTAAGATCTTACCTATTTTCTTCAGATTTGATTCCTTTCTTAGCACAGAGCTTCACAGTCAAGTAGAATGTTGTGCACTAAATCAACATTTCTACACACAGAGCTTTCTTTTCTTCAGTTCACAGCAATCACAGTTTTAGGTCCTATCAATGGAGCCATTTGTTGACATAGGGGTAGACCCAGGGTTCAACGCTTCAACAACACACCAACAAAACCCTAACTATTGGCCCTTTCATAAACAACTGTGAAGCAGATGAAGTCTCACCTGAGGTAGAGGTAGAGGTGGTTGCAAGACTCAAGTGTCTACAACCTATCTGGGATGAAGATCTGTTATTATATACTTAACAGATTACTTAGCAGTTAACATTCATCAGTATTTAACCCTTAGTCACATCACAGGAGAAAACCCTAATTACAACACATCGCAGTATTCAACAATATATAACACAACCAAGAACTTAGCCTACAGAAATAGATACGATCTAGTATTCATTCACATTACCAAGAACTAAGCTATTTTATCATACACATCTAACATATATCACTGCGCTAAGCATAAATCACATCAATAACATAACAAATATAATGCACAAAGCAACCATAACACAGCATATACGTGGTTCACCCCAGTGTGGGGCTACGTCCACCAACTCTTCTCTTCTTTATTGTCTTCTTTCAATCTTCTACAAGCACAGAGCCATAAGAACCCACTCAATATAGGACAAGATATTTGCGCACACCTCACCAGAACCTCCTTCACTAAGCTAGGTTACAGAACAAAGCCTCTTTACAGTCACTTTCACTTATCTCTGCAAGCTCTCATGCACACAATATGCACAAAGCTAACTCAATTACATAGATCCAACTACTTACATCACTTGCACTCGGCATGATACAACACTTAGCACTACGTCTCTCCTAGATCTAGTGTATTTCTTACATCGCCTATATTTCTATTTATACATTACAAAAGGGTCCAATGGCATGGGCCGACATCCCATACCCGTTACATAAACCCTAAACCCTAAATTTCCCTAAGAAGGGACCGAGATCACATGATCTACGCTTCGCCTTACACTCCGCCTTCAACCAGCCTATCGAAGTCCCAAAATTGGTCAAACATGACCAAGGTTCTCCAAAACTTGTTCAAGCGCCAACAGGTCTTACAGCAGGTGACTGTGGAGGGGCAAGTCTTCATGGTACCTGAAATTGACATTGGCTAGACTCACTCGGGATCCTTGGAGGGTATACCCACGATTATGTGTGGGATCTTGTACCAGGGTGTAAGTCTGTTAAGCAGGTCATCAACTTAAATTTTCCACCCGCTCTATTCTAGCCCCTTCTTGTCTTGACTTCACGACATTGGATTTCATCACCAACTAGTGACTTCGACATGAGACGATTTGTTTTCTTGGTTTGATTTCTAGATTTTATTAGCGAGTGTTGTTTGTTTCCATAGTCGACCATAGATTTTTTCTGTAAAATATTTGGTTTGGCCAACATTGTCCCTCCACGTCATTCACGTAGGATGCAATGGATACCCCCAGAAGATTCGTAAGGTTAACTCCCTTTTCCTCCTAATTCACTGGAGGTATTTCCTAAGTGGAGAGGGGTCCAGGACACTGTCACCTTACAAGTAGAAAGTTCCAACTCTTTAGAAAATTTCTGAATTATTTCTGATTCTCTAGAGGCTTTCCAAATTCCTCCTGGATATGAGAGATCTATTCTCTAGATGAATTCATCATGAGAACTTGTTGTTGACACTTATGGAATACCAACCAGACCCCATACAGTCCCTGGAGTCGAGAATATCGTTTGGTCTACTGGCATATTTTGAAACTCGCCTCACACGGTGCGGGACCTTTACGACAACTTGGGGGCAGGTCCTGATCCACCTATCGTATCACAATTGCCTGAAACATTTGTTACCTACACGATACCTTTGAACCACTTTCTTGGTACAACTAGCAGTATCACAGTCGTTCCAGAAACACAGTCAGTTGGTCCTAGCTTGACATTGTCTCTCCAGATGGCCCATTCTACTATGGTCCCACACGTTACTATTCCTACCAGGAATGTGGTGGTTAACCAAGATCCCATTGGCACACCACTCTCGTCTAGACCTATCCCATCGCTTCCTCCTAGGTATCACACTTTGAATCCTTCCATCGTTGTCCCTACCTTGGTTCCATCCATATTTTCTGGACATTTTGTTCCTCCTGGGTGCAATATTGCTGCCAGTTTTGTTCCTACACCTTCCCAGGTCCTCTCTAGAGGGTATTATACACCTTTTCTTGGGGGATCTAGCCCTAGTGGCTCCAATCCAATTGGAAGAACCCATCATCTGTTCACTTCTGGTTACCATATTCATGTTGAAGGGAAATCTCATGTTGGGGGGAAACCTCCACTTAGAGGACAACCTCAGGTTGGACTCTATAACCCACTATATGGAAAGAACACATCGATATCACTAGCCTAACTTTGAAACCTTATTAAATAAATCTACAATCATCTGGGGGGAAACAACCTCAAGTAAACTCTTTGTACCCGCTCACTCTAGCCAGCCGTATCCTGGTTCTTTGAATCTTAATTAAGGTCCAAACATTCAGTCTAGTGTCCCTTTTCAAGGGAACATTTCCAACCAACCCAACCCTATGGGCTATATGCCTCCAAATCCTCCATGGTAGAATCTGTTAGGACTCTCCACACACATGCATAATACTTACGGTGCTACTGGTATACCGACGAAACTTACTCCCCAAAGTCACCAGTATCTTCAAATGAATAGACAACTACCTTTTCTAGCCACTTTGGATTTACTTGAATTGTCTATAATCTTGAATGATCTTATCTTAAATTCTCCCCATTGGCCCGTCATACCATCCAAATTACTGTCCAACATTCCCAAGTTTGACGATCGATCAGGAGAAGACCCAAACAATCATGTTATGACGTTCCACCTTTTGTGTTCATCCAACACTTTGATGGGTGACTCCATTCAGTTACGATTCTTTCAACGAACTCTCATGGGTTAGGCCACAAAGTGGTACATAGAATTATTGTGAGGTTTCTTTAATAAATTCAACACCCTTTCCATGGATTTTCTCACACATTACCAACTGCCAATCCACTACAAGATAGGAACCGAGATTTTGAGTTCCTTTAAGCAATCCTCTGCCACTCACATTTTCGATCACATCCATGAGTGGAGATGCAGAAGACGCTTGATCAAAATCAACCTTCCTGATCAGTTATTGGCTGAATGGTTCACCAAATCATTCTTCAATAAAATATCCTGTGATATTTCCATGGATGGAGTTGTCACTGAAGAGCAATAGATTAGTCATGCTTGGTACCTAGATCTCATTTATTTGTAAACGAACACTCTTTATGACTTGCTCCTTGACGCTCCTCTCCCTTCTACCATCTCTACCTTGACAACCCCAACATATTCTCATGTTGTTGATGGTGTGATTGGTACCTTCCACACTGTCACTAAATCCACGTTGACCACTCACACCAATTCCAAATCAAATTCTTCTAATTTCTAAGGTGCTCTGACTCCTACTCCTTGCACCGAAAAAAATTCTAAGGTTAAATCCGTTCAATCTGCCGCTGGTGGAAAAAATAAATCTAAAAAACAAAAGGGTAAGATTAAGGAGGATAGAAATAATAATCCACAATCCAAAAAATACAAAACACAATCTGTTGATGGTAAGGATAAGCATAAACCTCAATATCCTTGCCTTATCTGTGGTGACAATAACTACACGAAACATTTTCCAAGACATGTTGAGGTCACTAAGTTCCTTCAAGGGACTGAGAAGCATCCCACACCTTCCATTTTGTCACAACCTTTCCCTTCTCAACAACACACCCAATTGGTCATTCATGACCAAACCTCTCGTTCCACCACTTCATATGTCCTTATGTGTACTGGTAATTCTACCAAGAATGACGTTGCAATCACCACTCAGGCCAAATATTATTCTCCTTCAAAGGATAAAGTTCATGATTTACCACCTTCATTGGTTCAAATGCATCCCTCAACTTCACATCCCAACATTCCTCTTCTTCTCGAATGACCGGGTCTTGATATAGTCCCCTGCCCTCCTCCCAAAGGCGTTGTTCGGAATTCTGCCTTCAATCCTCATGCACATGCTGCTAAAAAATACAGTATTGTGGAAGATCTTGTGCAAGCACCCTCTGCGATGCCATCTCTTGAAGTCCTTCAAAGTTGTCCCACTCAATAGAAGGCACTGTTAAAGGCCATTGGTGGAATTGATCCCACCAATACGAATTTGATAATATTTAACCTATAATACCATATTCCAAGGCTACCTCCTCAGTTAGCATTTTAGATCCAAATTTTTGTCGAGAACAAGAATATATATAGAACTTTTATTGATGAGGGTGCCTTGATGTGTGTTATGTTAGTTACTTGTTGGAAATCCATTGGCACTTCCCTCCTCACTAAATCATGAAATACACTTAAGGCTTTCAATGATTCTAGTTTTAAACCCTACAGTGTTATTCCCTCGTTGTCTATTACTTTGGAAGGAAAATTGGTCAACGTCGAGGTCAAGGTCTTTGATGTGTCTCTTGACTATAACCTCTTACTTGGACGTAGCTGGATTGATTCCATGCATGTAGTTGTGTCTACACTTTTCCGTGTGTTACGTTTCCCACATCAAGGAAAAGTTGTTACGGTTGACCAACTGGCCTTTTTCAATTCTGATTCCTGTACTAGCAACGTACCCTTTATCTCAGAGACACCTCCTGGGTACGAGAATGTCGATGTGGGTCTTATGAAAGAATCAACGTTGATGGGTACCTTCCCAATACCACCACCCGATGTTCCACCTCCTTTTTTCACCTCAATCAACATGATTTCCACCTTTGTCCGCAAAACCCCCATGTCTCATGACCCATGGATAATACCTGATCCTGGTGATTATCTTCGCTGTGGTGAAAAAATTCCCTTAAGTCCAGTTGAATCCGCTTATCAAGCCATTTAATCTACAACCCCTTCTACACCCTCTCTCTGTGATTCATCTCCCGATTCGTTTCACGTCATCTTTCCTACAAATGAGAGGATCATGTGAGTTATGTCCATGGAAGACACCCCATGGGACGATGGACATCATCATTCCATTCTCTTCCTAGAACAACACACCATAGAGAGTTACCAATGGATTTCAACTTCGTCGACCGTTGTCATTTCCTCTGTTCCCGAGTCATCCCACGACGTGCTATATGAAGGGAACCTGAGTAATATATCACCCATCATTCCTATTGACATATCCATTAAACCTAGAGTCATCGAAAATGTTCACATCAGAGCCTCATGTTCCATTGATGAGGTTGTCACTTATAAAGCCATTTTTCAAGAATTTTGCGACCTTTTCACTTGGAGCTACGAAGAGATGTTGGGTATTGACCCCGATATTGTTGTACATGAAATTAAGACCTACCTAAATGCTAAACCTATCCGGAAGAGACTTCGCCCAGTCCACCCTCGTAAAGTCGTTGCTATCAAGCTCAAATTTGAAAACCCTCTTAAGGATGGATTTATTTATCCTGTGGCTTTAACCGATTGGGTCTCCAATATAGTTCTGGTCAATAAGAAGAAAGGCATGATTTGTGTATGTGTAGATTATAGGTATATCAATAAATCTTGTCCTAAGGACACTTATCCACCCCCCTTCGTTGACCAGATTGTCGGCGATTGTGTCGGGAGTGAAATGTTTTCCTTAATGGACGGTTCCTACGACGATAATTAGATTAATATTTTTCCCGCAGATAAACACAAGACTAATTTCATTTGTCCTTGGGGTACTTTTGCCTACTAGAAACTACCTTTCGATTTAAAGAATGCTGGTGCGAATTTTCAGTGTGCCATGTCTTATGTTTTTCATGATATCAAGAACATCGTACAACCGTATCTTGATGATGTACCAGCGCATTCCATGCACCACCAAGATCACTCGACCCATCTCCGAGCCATTTTCCTTCATTTTCATTACCATCATATATGTTTCAACCCACACAAATGTGTTTTTGTGTGTGGAGTCCAACCAACTTCTAGGTTTTATTGCGTCACTTCATGGAATTTGGGTAGACACTTTGAAGGTTGAGGATATCCTTAATCTACCTCCTCCTTCCATACTACGCCAGCTTCAAAGTTTGTAAGGGAAGGAAATTTTTTTGTGTCGATTCATTCTAAATTACGTCAAGTTAACACAGGGTTTTACTCGACTATTGAATGAAAGTTATGAGTTTGTATGGGACAATACCGCCAATAAAGCCTTTGAAGATTTAAAACTTGCCTTAACCTGTACACCACTAATTTTCCCACCTGATTATAGTCAAGAATATTTCCTCTATCTTGCTGCTTCGGACTCTACCATTGCCATGGTTTTAGTCCAAGAAGATGATTCGCATGTAATTTATTATTTGAGTTGGAGTCTCACGACTACCGAAGCCAAATACCTACATGTGGAGAAACTGGCCTTGGTAGTCGTCCAAGTTGTCCAACGTTTTTCGTCATTATATTATATTATGCAAGACCATTGTTATTTCCGATTGCAACCCTATGCATCATATCCTTATTTGCCAATTGCTCAGGGGAAAGTAATCCAAATGGATAGTGATTCTCTAGGAGTTCGACTTAGAGTTTGAATGCGCTAAGTCTAAGAAATCTTTGGTATTTTCCAAATTGATATGTGATATTCCCTCAAATGATACAACAAACGTGGTAGAGGATTCCTTACCTGATGAATCCCTTTTTCTGATTAGCTCTGATGACATTTTGTACGGGGATATTATCATTTATCTCCAAACTCAAACTTTTCAGCCTGACCTTTCTAGTACAGATCGTCATCGTATGTTGTATCAATCACGTCAATACATCATTCTCGGTGACACTCTTTATCACCATGGTGTTGACTCTATTTTTCAATGATGTCTCACCTACAATGAGGCTAAGAAAGATTTGAATAACTGCCACTCTAGAGCATATGGTGGTCACATGTCCTGGTATGCCACTGCCCAAAAGATCTTACGAGCAGGGTACTTCTGGCCTTCTTTGTTTAAATACTGTATTATTGTCATCCAGAAATTCCATGCTTGTCAAACGTATAATAATGATATAAGATCTCATCTCGCTCCTTTACACCTTGTAGTTTTTGTTGGTCCCTTCAAAAAATGGGGCATTGACTTCATGACATGTAACCCTCACTTGGTCGGGGGGCATGGATACATCATTGTAGTTGTGGATTACTTCACTAAATGGGCCGAGGTGATGCCTACAATCGATAACACTGAGAAAACTGCAACACTGTTCAAATTCAATCATATCATTACTTGGTTTGGTGTCCCCCAAGCTATCATTATTGATCACGGTAGCCATTTTCAAAATTTCATGATGTCCGAACTTACTGAAAAGTTGGGTCTTCGGCATGAAAATTCAACCCCCAATTATCCACAGACCAATGGCCAGGTTGAAGTGATAAACAAAGCTCTTCTTACTATGCTTCGATGGATGATAGGAATTCATAAGACAAGTTGGCACACAATGTTGTTTTCAACATTGTGGGCATACCAGACATTCATCAAGTCTGCCACTAGGTTTACACCTTTCCAATTAGTTTATGGTATCGAAGTTGTTCTATAGATTGAATGTGAGATACCATCTTTGAAACTAGCCATTGAACTTCTTCTAAACAACTTTGCTGAAGATGAACACCTATTGTACCTAATGCAATTAGATGAAACCCTTCGTGATGCCACCCTGGTTATTGAAGTTCAGAAAAAATGTGTCAAAGCCCAATACGACAAGCATGTCAAGCCACATGTTTTCTCTAAGGGTGATATAGTTCTCCTCTATGAACAAGATCATGATTTACCAAGGGCCAAAAAATTCAAGGCTATGTGTCGAGGACCTTATATTGTCAAACGAGTGTTGGATAAGAGAACTTATGAGTTAGTGGATTATGATGGAATTCCTTTGAGTGAACTCAGAAATGGGATTTACTTAACGAAGTACTATCCGTGCTACTGAGTGCTACTGTTAATCTAAGGAATTCCATCATTAATGAGTGCTACTGCTAATCTAATTAATGAGTGCTACTGCTAATCTCATTAATCACCTTTCTTACTGGTGTCTTGTAACTTTGTTGATTACGAATCCTGGATTGATAATTAATGAGTGTTACTGCTAATATACGAAGAGGCTGACCTTTGTTGGGTGGTGGGCCCTTGCCGCTTCAACAAGTCAGCTGTTGAAGTCTACAGGAGGCTTGTCTTCAATACACACATTATTCTTACTCACATTTCAAAACATAAAATCAAACTTTCGTTAACAACTCAACTCACACTTAATCATAGATAATCAAAATATGGAGATAAAATGACATTCCATTAATCTTCACTCAAAATATGTTCTGTACTATCATACGATGCTTTACATATTGGTAATATGCTAACTCTCCTCTCTTCCACCATCCTTGCCATGACTATTTAATAGTCTTAATCATGAAACACAAAGAGGTGAAGTGATTTCCAAATCAATCAGTTATTAAGTTCAATCATTTGGTTAGATCTTTAGCTTCATCCTCATGACACGAAGTGCATGAGGATGAGGCAATCAACAAAGTATTCTTATCATAGCCTTGCTAAAGAAAATAGAATTCCACCAATTGGCTTAGGCGAGATATGGAACTTAACTTAGTGAATTAGGCTCTTCCATATTAGTACCGGATCGTAATAGGTAGACGCTACTGGATCATGACAGTGCGCAAAAGGTGGTACCGAATCATCATAGTGCATGGCCATTGGTATCGGATCATAACAGTGCATGGTCGTTGGTACCAGATCACAACAGATGAGATTTTAGTATCGGATGCGTTTGGTACCAGATTCATATAGCAACCGTCTTGGTGCGTAGGTACTGGATAGCTGAGCTATTATAGGAACGTTGGATATCTAGAAGTCAAAGATTTAGATATATGACAAATTGAATCATTATTAAATGAAATATTTAATTCCCTAACTCAATAAACCACAAAATGCATGAATTAACCATACTTTACCTTATGACCTTATTACTGGCAAATGGTAGCATTCTTGTCATTCACTCAAGATTTAGGTAGGCCAAAAAGGTATAGGTGAAGAGTATAATAGGGTAATGGTGATGTCAATTTTGGGTCTCAACATTCCCCCATGCCAAAATCATTGCATGTCCTCATGCAACTGAAAACAAGCCCAAAATTTTTCAAAACTTGAGACTGTGTTCTTTACTTTGGTGGATCAATGATGTTGATGGCCAAAGCCTCTTCTTTCAGCTCCCTTTTGATGACCCTAACATATTGTAGGAGTCGTAATACCTTCTTGAGCTTATTAGACGTCTCTTCATGGTCGTCTTGAGGTTGTTGTCTACTAACTTTCAATTTCTCATTTTCCTTTCTGATATACCTGTCCAAGAGTTGATATTCCTTTACTTCTTGTTGGAGTTCCTGATTTTGTTTTTGCAATTCCCCAATCCTTTTCTTCATTTGTCCTTTTGTCAAGGTCTTTTTTGACTCCATCATCACTGGCTGGATACATTCCCTTTCCTCGACTTCCTCCCTCATCCCACATAAAGTAATAGTGGCTTGCTCCTTGGTCAAACTAGGGATGTCATCTTGGATTGGTAAATCCTTAGGAGGGGAGGTAAGATCAATTGGATCTTCCTGTGTATGAGGATTGGCTATTGTTTTTCCCTTCTTTGCCATGCTCCTCATGGTTCTTTTACAAGGAGGTACTGGATCATAGATTCTCACACGCTTCCTTTTCTTTTTTTCTAATTGTGAAATGGTGACAGGGGGTTGTGCCATAGACTATTTACTTTTAGTTTTCGATCTATGCTTCCCTTTCTTCATCATTTTCTGATGGCCCTCTTTCTAAACATCCACCGTTGAAGTCTCCTCTACTAATTTGTTTTTACCTTTTGATTCAGAGATTTTAAAAGTCTTGTTGACTATGGAAGAGGATCCTACTTTTTCATGTTGGCTCACTACCCTAGATGATGGTGGATTTGTCTTATCCTTCTTGCTCTTTTTCTCTTGGTGTTCCTTACTTTTCTTTGGAACATGTTGGGTTTCCTCCATAGGTTTTTTTTATGTGGGAAGGTGTTGTAGTGTCCCCAAGGCTGAGCCCCATTGTAAATCATGTTTGGAAAGGAATTGTAATTATGTTTTATAGGCTAGTGAGCCATGTTTTCATAAGTTGGAGGCTTACGTGTTGTTAGGCCAGGGAGCCTGAGTATTGAAGGCCAAGAGCCTGCTGTTGTATGTGTAATCATGCAGAACACTTAATAAAACATAAACACCACCAGGTGCAAACCGACCATGATGAATGAGTGAAGGGGCACTGAGCATCCACAAAGTGGGTAAGGAACTAGGGGTAGGAAGGTGGGAAAAGGGTTAAGTGTTGAGCCTAGGGGCTAAGCCTAGGGGGGGCTTAAGACTGGGAATAATATTTTAATATTACTCCAAAATATATGTGCATCATATGTTTTTTATCCTAAGTCCTTTTTGGAAGGACATATGAATTCCCAAGTGGTGGGAGGAATGTGTGCTGGTGGAATGCATGCAGTTCCATGGGTGACAAGTGTCAACCCTAGTGCATGCAAATAAAACAACCAGGGTGAGCCGTGAGAAGGTTCCACTCCATTCCACCGGATTGTCTGAACGCGTATGGAGCCTGAGCAGTATGACTAACCCAACTCCTGTAAAAAACCTTGGTGAGACCCTGTGACTCGAATCTCTGTGTTTGATTCTGAGAAATCTCGTGCGTGTAATCCCCAACCTACGAGAAGCCTATGTTGATTTTGGGGAAGAGTCCTTTCTTGTTCGGAAAGATGAGTGAGTCTATGCAAGCATTCCCTATTCCAAAGTCGTGACTGTGAATCCATCCTGTGATTGCCGAATCCAGGTTTTGGAAGGCATGTGTTTATTTTTCCATGGGATTGTTGAGACTACGTAGTACTAGACTGCGTGAGGCTTGTTGGCCTGTGAGCGACTCCCTCCAGGTGAGAGAGTGCATAGGGGAAGGAGAGAATTCCTGGAAGGAACCCTGTAGCTGCCATAGAGCCCAGAGACTTCCAGTCCAGTCTGTTCCTGTAACCCAAGGTAAGGGAGATTGGTAGCTGAAGGACTGTCCAGGTGACAGAGAAGGTGCATTCTCCTAGGGTGGAACAGGCATGTGGGGAATGAGGGTCTATGGGCAGTGAGCATGGGAGATTCCTTGGAGAGAATCCCTTCCTTGTGGTTGTGTGTGACTGTTTTCCCTGTAACCTCTACTTGAGCCTAGATTCCTTGCCTTGGGGTGGCGCTTAGTCCCAGCTCGGGGGTGACCCACTACTGAGTTGATGAGTAGTGCGGTCTAAGGCTGGGAGGTTTGTGGAAGGCCTACATTTGGTTGGTGGAACCCACCATTATTACCAGATAAGTGTATAACTATGTTTTATCACATTTTATCATGTCTCTTCTGTAAATGTTATCATGTTTTCCGTTGTGTATATGAATTAATATGGAATGCTATGGATTGTTTAATTATAGTAGTAATGATATGTTTTAATTTGAGTTAAATGTGTTTATTTGTTTAAATGCATGGGATATATGATATCTGTATGAGCTTTGTACAAATTGGTATCAGAGTGAAGGTTTCAACACTGAGCCTATATGGGCCAGTGGAGCGGTCTTTGGATTGAGAATGCGAAGGAAATTGGGTCTGGAGGACCAATTTTAGATCTTGATTTGTTCCAGAGTGCCAAGTAGTTGCTTGACCGTGCTTACGAGCTTAGGAAGTATAGTGGCGAGTGAAACCGCAACTGGTGTGGTCTATGGCCATAGGGAGACAGGTCTCTACACCAATGGTGTTAGAACCTTAGGATCTTTTTGGGAGGGAAGGTGAGCCCTCGTGACTGTTGGATCTGGAAAAATGTGTGCAGGAATTAAAATTCCTTTTGAAATACACAAGAATGTGGAAATTGCGATATGTGAAATTTCGAATTGGTTAGGAACCGTCTGAGCCGTTAGATCTTGGCCAGAAAACTTGTCAGCCGTAGGATTTGTCGAGAGATTTCCAAAGGTTAAACCTCAGAGACTAGGGGAGAAATATCTGAAATAGATCTAGACCGCCCGAAAGATGGAGGACACGTGTCGTGAGATTTCCCATTTTAGAAAATTGGAAATCGTGATATCGAGAGTCACGAAGGAAGTCGGGAATTTTCATGGTAAAATTCCTAGGAATGATCTGAGCCGTCCATCAGTGGGGACACGTGGGTGAGATCGGGAGCCCATCGGCATATCGGGGTTCAGCATTTTGCAAATCCTGAGGACATATGTGTTTCAGCATTGGAAAGTCCAAAACCCCGATAGGAGGTATGACTGTGGTCATATAAGGGGAGGTCGTGTGAACCACGAGTCTAGCCTGGAGGGCTAATGGGAGTTAGAGTGCATCGGCATTTGGAAGCCCAAAACCCTGAAAGGATCGAGACTTTCCATGGTGGAAACCCCAGAGCAGTCATGGGCCGTTTGATTTGAGATGGCCACGTGTTGTGAGATTACCCGTTTCGGAAAATCAGGGATTCGGGAGTTCCATTGACAAAGAACTTAGACTCTCATCATGATAAATCCTAGCCATACTGTCGAGACGTTAGCATGTGGCTAATTCATGATGAACGGATGAGATTCCTTCAGGGAATCTCCAGGTCTTTAACGACTGTCCAATGTGAGAAAGATCTGACCGTTGGATTTTTCTAGGAATGGATGTGGACACATGGAGATGTATTGTGTGTCAGAGGGTTGAAAAGAGAAGCGAGAATGGTGGGACCCTAATGATGTCACCGAACGTGATGAGGATCCTACAAAATGTGACACGCACCACTTTGGTAAAGGGCGACAGCTGTGCTGTAGACCCAAAGAATAAGGTAAAACAAAATTTCATAAGTCAGGGGTTGGAAAGGAGAGTTAAATGGGAGCTCTCCAGTACCAAGACTCCGAAACCCCAAAACCCTAATTCCTGAGGTACAAAAACCCAAAGTTCTGAAATCCCGAAGTGTCGAAAATGAAAGCTTCGAAAACACGAAAATTGCAGAGCCGAACGAGAGCTCAGAAAACCCATTGGAATCGAAATGTCTTTTGTTCTTGTTGGTATTAGTTATAAATGCTGAAGATTGTTCTTGAAGGTTTAATGGCCTGATAAACTATGATTTTATTTGCACAGTGCATGTGCAGAGTTCAACGGAGTTCAGGACTCCAGTTAACCAACGACTGAGTATGGAGTCGGGAAAGGTGCAGATTACCCCCAAAATAGAAGATGAATAGGAAGGAAAGGATGTTAACTTGGGAATCGAAGGATCGAACTCCGATGGGCATAAAAAAGATAAGGATAAGGAAGAACACATAATGAAAATCATTGAAGGATTGCAAAGAGAGGCCAAGGCTCGCCAAGCTGATAGCCGAAAGCTTAAGAAAGTCAGGGATCGACAAGGTGCACTAAACTTAAAATTTTTGAAGAGCCTGGAAAGAATAGAGAAGAAACTCGAGAAGGGAAGGAACTCAAGTACGACAGAGAGTTGTAGAACCCATGGGAGAAGAAGTAGGTTGAAGAGTGGTAGCCGACATCTTAGTCGCTCCCAAAGACATTATGACAGGAAGACACATAGTAGTTCAAGCCCGTCCCCTACCAGAAAACATCGAAAATCTGGAAGGGAGGAATTGAAAGGAGAGATGAACAAGATTAAGCCTCCAACATTCGATGGAGAACATAAGAAGGAGGAAGATGTCGAGACCTGGTTACTTGGCATGAAGAAATACTTCCAACTACAGAATTATTCTTCCCATGCAGAAGGAAGAATTGCAATGTACCAACTGAAAGGAAAAGCATCCATGTGGTGGGATCAGTTTGTACAGGTGCAGCACATGACAGAGAAAGAGGTCACGTGGAAGGAGTTTAAGAGGTATTTTGAGAAGAAATACCTGACTAAAAGATACTATGATAGAAATATGAAGGAGTTCTTTGAACTCAAGTTGGGTAGTATGACCATTGATGAGTATGAACGAAATTTTCTGGAACTACTGAAGTATGTTCCATTCATCAAGGACGAAGATGTTAAAATTCAGAGGTATCTGAGTGGAATTCCACCTTCCATGAGTGACAAGATTCAATATGAAAATCCTAAGACCATGGAAGAGACCATTAGAAAAGTGAAATTGTTGTATGAATAGCAAGGATAAAGGCCTATCCTTCGGAAGGTCTGGGATGATTAGAGGAAATTTAAGAAGGAACAGAGGCAGAAGGGAAGCACACCTTCCTTTTTCAGAAATAGTCCTTGGGGACAGTCATATTTTAAAGAGCCTAGGAAGGTTGAAGGGAGTGAGTAGATGCCAAGGCCTCCACCTATAGAGTGTTGGGGTTGTAAAGGAAATCATAGGTACAGAGACTGCCCCCACAGAAAAGACAAAGCAAGAACTGTCCATACTATTCAGCAAGATGAAACAGTGGAGGATATGGGCAATAGAATGTTGAGGTTCTACGCAGCCCTGGACAATAAGCAAGCAGAATTTCAATTGCACATGATTGAAGTGGAAGGTACAATCAACAACCGATCAATTGTTATTTTAATTGATTCAGGGGCTAGCCATAGTTATGTAGATCCTAGAGTAGTGGATAGTTTGCATCTAATGAGAAGCAAACATGAGAAGTCTTGGTTAGTGCAGTTAGCCATAGGGACCAAGAGGAAGGTCACTGAATTGGTTAAGTCCTGTTCAGTGGACATGAAAGGAATGTGCACTAAGGTTGAATTGAACATTCTGCCTTTAGGCTCATATGATTGCTTAATTAGGATGGACTGGTTGGACCAGCACCATGCCCTTATGGATTGTCATAACAAGAGGTTCACATGCCTGAACAAAGAGGGAAATTAGGTAACAGTCCAAGGAATTCCCAGAGCCGTGGCTATGAGAGAAATCTCAGCCATGTAGCTGAAGAAATGTTACCGAAAAGGCTGTCAATTATTTGCAGCCCGGGTGGAAGAAGCATTCCAAGATATAGTCTCGAATCTAGAAGACCATGAAGTACTCAAAGAATTCAAGGACATATTTCAGGAGGTACCTGGACTACCTCTGAGGAGGGACATCGATTTTTCTATAAATTTGATGCCTGGAACAACTCCAGTTTCGAAGGCTCCTTATAGAATGAGTACGCCAGAGCTGAAAGAGTTGCAATTGCAGCTTGAAGAGCTACTAAAGAAAGGTTACATTCACCCCAGTGTGTCACCGTGGGGAGCCTCAGTCCTATTCGTGAAGAAGAAATATGGGACGTTGAGGCTGTGCATTGATTTTTGACGGTTGAATAAGGTCACTGTCAAGAACAAGTATCCTCTGCCAAGGATTGATGATATTTTTGATCAGTTGAAGGATGCGAAAATATTTTCGAAAATAGATCTTCGATCAGGATATCACCAAGTGAGAATAAAGGATGAGGACATCATCAAGGCTGCCTTTAGAACAAGGTACGGTCATTATGAGTTCACAATGGGGCCATTTGGACTGTCCAACGCACCTGCTGTTTTCATGTGTTTAATGAATGGAGTGTTCAGAAATTATTTGGACAAGTTTGTCATAGTCTTCCTAGATGATATCTTGGTGTATTCCAAGACAGAAGAAGAACACGAGCAACACTTGAGAATGGTGCTGCAGGTGTTGAGAGAACACCAGCTATACGCAAAACTGAGTAAGTGATCTTTTTACCAAAGGCAGATCCATTACTTGGGACACATTATATCTGAAGAAGGGATCGCTGTGGATCCTGAGAAGGTACAAGACAATCGAGAATGGCCAACACCAAGGAATGTGGTAGAAGTTAGATCTTTTATGGGTCTGGTAGGCTACTATAGGAGGTTTATAGCTGGATTCTCAAGGATAGCTCATTCTATCACTTCCTTGCAAAGGAAGGGGAAGAAGTTCCAGTGAACTGAAGAATGTGAGAGTAGTTTCCAGTGATTGAAGCAACTGCTAACTAGTGCTCCAATCCTGAAGATTGCAGAACCAAATAAGGATTACATAGTGTGCACAGATGCATGTAAGGAGGGGTTGGGAGGAGTTCTCATCCAAGAGGGATTTTTAGTCTGTTATGAATCCCGAAAGTTAAAGGAACATGAGAAGAACTATGCCACTCACGATTTAGAGCTGGAAGCAATCGTCCATGCCTTGAGGAAATGGAGACATTACCTCATGGGAAAGAGATTCGAGTTGAGAACAGAACATAATGGTCTAAAGTATTTATTTGATCAGCCGACCTTAAATGCTAGGAAAATCAGATGGCTGGAGTTTTTGTGAAAATATGACTTTGATATCAAGCATATCAAAGGGAAGGAAAATAAGGTGGCTGATGCACTCAGCAGAAAAGTGCACGAATTACATGCTATAGCCATTAGCATGTACCAGACTGAGATGAAAGACAGAATTTTGGAAGCTGCAAATGCTGATTTGCAGTACAAAAATCTTGTAGCAAAGCTATAGCAGCGTGAGAGACCCCAGACCAAGGAAAGTTACACCTTGGGAACTAATGGTTTACTTCTGTATAAAAACAGAGTGTATGTACCCAATGTCCGAGAATTGAAGCTGGCAATTCTAAAGGAGATGCATAATGTGGCTTATGCTGGACATCCTGGATATCAAAAGACTATGGCAGCAGTCAAAGGCCATTATTTTTGGCCGGGTTTGAAGAATGAAATCATTGAATACATTGCCAGATGTATGGAGTGCCAAAAGGTTAAGGCTGAGCACAGGCACCCAGCAGGGTTGCTGCAGCCTTTACCCATTCCTGAATGGAAATGGGACATGGTAACAATGGATTTTATCATAGGATTGCCTAGAACAAGCAAGCAGCATGATTCAATCATGGTGGTGGTGGACAAGCTTACTAAATCTGCCCATTTTATTCCACTGAAAACCACCCACAGAGCAACAGATGTTGCTGACATTTTCCTAAAAGAGGTTGCACACTTGCATGGAATTCCTAAGACAATTGTGTCTGATAGAGACCCGAAATTCACTTTGAATTTCTGGAAAGGACCATTCAAGGGATTTGGAACGAATCTGAACTTTAGTACAACATATCATCCCGAGTCTGATGGACAGACAGAGAGAGTAAACAGAGTAATAGAAGACATTCTGAGAATGTATGTGATGGATAAACCATCAAGGTGGGAAGGCTACCTACATTTGGTAGAATTCGCCTACAATAATGGGTATCGTGCATCATTGAAGATGAGCCCATTCGAAGCGATTTATGGAAGAAAGTGCAACACTCCAGTGAGCTGGGATAATCCAGTTGATAGAGTAGTAGTTGGGCCTGAACTGCTCAAAGAGATGGAAGACCAAATGATAAGAATTAAACTTAATTTAAAAGTTGCCCAGGACAGGCAAAAAAGTTACRMTGATAGTAATAGAACCCATAGAGAATTCAAAGTGGGTGATCATGTGTTCCTGAAAGTGAAAACTAACAGGAGTTCCCTAAGGCTATGAATTTACGCCAAGTTGGCAGCAAGATTTTGTGGGCCATTTGAGATCCTGGAAAGGATTGGGCTGGTTGCATACATGCTTGCATTACCTTCATCTATGACTATGCATAATGTGTTTCATGTTTCACTGCTTAAGAAATATGTACTTGATGCTAATCATATTATCGATTGGACTGTGATTCAGGTGGAACCAGATGGTGTCCTGCAAGTGCATCCTATGCGCATATTGGACAGGAAAAGCAAACAGCTCCAGAATCGAGTTATAGAGCTTGTAAAGGTCTAGTGGACCTAGTACGGTCATGAGGATGCGACATGGGAGCATGAAGAGGTTATGCGGGCAAAGTACCCGCGTCATTTTGAAAATTTTGAAAGGCTTGTAGAGATAGTGTAAGTTGCACTGAGGACAGTGCAAAAATAAGGGGAGGGGGATTGTAGTGTCCCCAAGGCTGAGCCCCATTGTAAACCATGTTTGGAAAGGAATTGTAATTATGTTTTATAGGCTGGTGAGCCAAGTTTTCATAAGCTGGAGGCTTATGTGTTGTTAGGCTAGGGAGCCTGAGTATTGAAGTCCAGGAGCCTACTGTTGTATATGTAATCATGCAGAACACTTAATAAAATATAAACACCACCAGGTGCAGACCGACCACGATGAATGAGTGAAGGGGGACTGAGCATCCATAGAGTGGGCAAGGAATTAGGGGCTGGAAGGTGGGAAAAGGGCTAAGTGTTGAGCCTAGGGTCTAAGCCTAGGGGGGGCTTAATCCTGGGAATAATATTTCAATATTATTCCAAAAGATATGTGCATCATATGTTTTTTATCCTAAGTCCTTTTTGGAAGGACACGTGAATTCCCGAGTGGTGGGAGGAACGTGTGCTGGTGGAATGCATGAAGTTCCATGGGTGACAAGTGTCAACCCTGGTGCATGCGAATAAAATGGCTAGGGTGAGCCATGAGAAGGTTCCACTCCATTCCACCAGATTGTCCAAATGCGTACAGAGCCTGAGCAGTATGACTAACCTGACTCCTGTAAAGAACCTTGGTGAGACCCTGTGACTCGAATGTCTATGTCTAATTCTGAGAAATTCTGTGCATGTAATCCCCAGCCTATGAGAAGCCTGTGTTGATTTTGGGGAAGATTCCTTGCTTGTTCGGAAAGCTGAGTGATTCTATACGAGAATTCCCTGTTCCGAAGCCGTGACTGTGAAGCCATCCTGTGATTGCCGAATCTAGTTTTTGGAAAGCCTGTGTTTGTTTTTCTGTGGGATTGTTGATATTACGTAGTGCTGGACTGTGTGAGGCTTGTTGGCCTATGAGCGACTCCCTCCAGGTAAGAGAGTGCACAGGGGAAGGAGAGAACTCTTGGAAGGAACCCTGTAGCTTCCATAGAGCCTGAAGACTTCTGGTCTGGTCTGTTCCTATAACCCAAGGTAAGGGAGATTGGCAGCCGAAGGACTATCCAGGTGACAGAGAAGGTGAATTCTCCTGGGGTGGAACATGCATGTGGGGAATGAGGGTCTCTGGGCAGTGAGCATGGGAGATTCCTTGGAGAGAATCCCTTCCTTGTGGTTGTGTGTGACTGTTTTCCCTGCAACCTCCGCCTGAGCCTAGATTCCTTGCCTTGGGGTGGAGCTTAGTCCCAGCTCAGGGATGACCCACTGCTAAGTTGATGAGCAGTGCGATCTAAGGCTGGGAGGTTCGTGGAAGGCTTGCATTTGGTTGGTGGAACCCACCATTGTTACCAGATAAGTGTCTAACTATGTTTTATCACATTTTATCATGTCTCTTCTGTAAATGTTATCATGTTTTCCGCTGTGTATACGAATTAATATGGAATGCTATGGATTGTTTAATTATAGCAGTAATGATATGTTTTACTCTGAGTTAAATGTGTTTATTTGTTTAAATGCATGGGATATATGATATCTGTATGATCTTTGTACAAATGGGTATTAGAGTGCGAGTAAGCCCAGAGTTCCAAAATGGGTGTGCTACAAATTGGTATCAGAGTGATTAAACAAAGTAGCAAAAAATGTGTGCTACAAATTGGTATCAGAGCGATTAAACAAAGTAGCAGAAAATGTGTGCTACAAATTGGTATCAGAGCAATTAAACAAAGTAGCAGAAAATGTGTGCTACAGGTGTTGTGTGATAAGGGTTTTCCAACTAATCCTCTGTTTCCTAAACTCATGTAAAACTAGCATTTTAATGAGACCTTGATGGTAAATGCTAGTCTTCTATGTTTTGGAGATGGATTTAACACCTCTTGCCATTTTGTTCAAACTCATCCATAGAAAATATGGGAAATTGATTTAAGGGCCTCCTTCAAAATGTAATAGAAGCATAAGATGATATATGAAGGTCACAGCATACCTTCCTTCACAGGTGACAAATCGTTGAAGACTGGTAATCATTGGATGATATTCTTCCTTGATGTAGTTCCTAGGGATCCCCTTCTTCCAGTCAGGGTGTTGATGATATTCTTTCAAGAATCGTTGGCACATTTCTTTGTTGATTCCTACACCATTGAAGTATTTGGCTCCTCTGCTAGATAGTTCTGTGACCTCCCTTACAGTTTCTTCATTAATTGTCAGTTGTAGATTGCCTATATGTGCAATCTCTCCATCATAATCCTAAATAAATTCATGAGATATCTTCTCATGCCAGCCTGTAAATTTTTCCAGAAATGGCATCGACCCCGATGTAGCATATTTTTCTTGACATAATTGGAACTCCTCGTTTTCCCTATAAATTTGGAAGACCGGTTTGTGTCTACTAAACACCATCTTTATAAGTTGTGAGAAAAGGATCGGGTTATAGCACAAGGGTTTATTCAATTGATGAGGTTAGGGTTTGGTACCGGAAAGGAGTAGGTTTGGGACTGGAGAAAGCTCACGACAAGGGGGAATATGGTGATGTTGTTGGTAATGTGAATGGTATGTTTAAGTAAGGATGCTGTAAGGATAAATTATGACCAGATGAGGCTTATCTGGATGGCTTCGCCACTAGATAAGCCATTTCATTTCTACCTGTTACTGTAATGATGAGGATAAGACATTGGATGTTGAAGGCATCATTTTGGGATAGGTGATTGAATTTTCGGGTGGTGAATCTAATGTTAGGTCATGGTTCATGATATGAGATAGGTTTGTGAATTGCTTAAGGATGAAATATATTCGTGGCTTATTATTTCTATACATGCTTCATATTTCGATATGATTTTTTCCCTTAACCATGTGCAAGAGCTATGAGAGGATTGATTAGGTTTAGGCATATGGATATGAGGGATAGGTGCATGGGTTTAATACTAAGGTCATAATATCTAGTATATATTTTCATACTTGTAGTTTTATGAGCATAGGAAAATAAATACCATGTTACCTTTGCTTTTACCTTTGTATGATCAATACCCATAGCATGTGTGACTGCTTGTAAATTGTCAAAATTTATCCTTTTAGACTGAAGTTTCTTTGGTACGGGAATATCCTGTACTTCTTTTATTCTGTGCTTATCTTATTTTGTATTTGGTTTTGTAGGGTGATCATGTGAGTCTGGAAAATAGTTCTAAAGGGGCTCTTTGACCTTCCCCCATGCCGAAGATGTTGTATATCTGTATGCAAGAAGATTCAACATTTTATATCATAGTGGAGAAAGGATGATAAGAGAAAAAGAAACCAATCAAATTTTAGAAGTACAGTTTATCACCTATCATATGATCTCATGCCAAAAAAAAAAAAAATTCCCTTCTTTTAATGGATTATTAACAGAGGTAGCATTCAGCAGTGAAACATGGGAATATACATACATACATACNNNNATATATATATATATATATATATATATATATATATATATTCCAGAAGAACAGATCCCACCTAACTTGCTTCAGAGGTTTACTATCATTGGATGTTATAGATAAATTTCATAGTATAAGTACATTAGATGCCCTAGTTAGGGCTCCACTCTTAAGAAGTTTCCTTCTTAGATAGTGTAGACTTTAGATGTCAGACCAATAAGTTGACCTAGGGTGATTCTCAAATGGACATTTTCTTGGAGTAATTATGTTGCTGATTCATCTGGAGTTTGTATCTCATGAAAGCCAATAGTGACCTTTACACTTTTTGTTTTAGATGACAAAAATTGGATTTTTCAATCGGACAAGTATAGATGAGACATTTTTCAACCAGAACCCACTGCTAGCAAGCATGTTTAGTACTCCAGTGGGGTAGTTTTGATAATTAGTGAGAGGTGCCTTCCCCAGGTAGAATGCCCCATTGCCAATAGGCCTTTTTAGTACCCTGATGGGTTTTCCTAGTCATACCACAGACCGATACCTACTGCTAGCAGACCTGTTTAGTATCCCGACGGGTTAGTCTCTTAAACCCTTTTTCCATTAGAGGCTTCTAGTCCATAGTCGCCTATTTTGGTTTTTATTAAAGAGTGCTTTGCACGGTGATAGGGGAGGCTCGTCTGAAAACCTTTTTACAGGGTGGGATGGTATTGGGTTGGAAGGCATATACTCATCTTTTGTATGTATTTTAAAGATTTTTTTGAAGGGAAAAATAAACTTTTATGCACATTATTTCTTTAGAGTGATCCAGATGTATAATTTTGTCTGAAGTTGTCCATAAGAGAATGACCTAAAGTTTCCTTAGGGTACTGGTACATCCTATGCCATAAAAGTGTTGGTAGTGTCCCCATGGTAGAGAGTGTTCATATACTCATATATTACTCTTTAATAAGATAATCCAATGAATATTATTGATGTCTAGTTAGGGTGAGATAGTTGCTTATAGGCTAATATATTTTTTCCTTTAAATCATGTTGAAATACTGGGTAAAGGCAACTTCTAGTCTTTAAGCGGATTATGGTTCTTTGAGCCATCATAGGTAAATATGGTGTCCCTCTTTTTATTTTGTTTTTAAGAAACAGAACCAAAAGAGATTAAGGTTCTTCTCAACAATAGAACCAAAAGAAATTAAAATACTTCTCAGCAACAAAACCAAAAGAAATTAAAATACTTCTCAGCAACAGAACCAAAAGAAATTAATGTACTTTCCTTTAGTTGTCAACAGAACCAAAAGAGATTATTGCTTCACAAGGGTTGCCATTTGATACTGCATTTGGCTTCGTGGTTCCATATTAAGTGGTTGTTTGCATAGCTTTGTTCTTCATATTAATTGACATAGTATGCTTTGTTAATTAGGTAATATGTCTTGATAGTATTGTAGAAGGACAGACTCTGGTACCGGACTAGTACCGGACCAGAACATGATTTCTGGTATCGAAGTAGAACAGAACATTGTTGATGCCTACAACTAATGTTTTAACAAGTTCATGAAGGATCAAATAGATTAAAAAACAATTCTTACAAAAGAAAAGAAAATTTGTGAAAGTAAAACAAAAGGAGGTAAGAGTCTCTTGTTACCTTCAGCTTATTAAAAAAAATTTATCCACACCTATGTAAAAAAAGTTTCAAATAAACCAATCAATCAATGTGGGTCAGTAGGAGGATCTCCTTCCTTACTGATCATCTGAATGTTTGAATTGTGTAATATACGAGTCAAGAATTCTTCTTTTGACAGAGGTATGTTGTAAACTCGCAACCGCTGACCATTCACAAGTAGTGGTGTCTATTGTTCATCAATTGTCTTTATCCTGATTGAACCATTGTCATAGATAGTGTCAATTTCGTAAGGTCCCATCCAACAGGTGTTTAACTTACCTTTGAAGTTATTGAATCTGTTGTCATACAATAGGGCCCAATCTCCTTGTTGAAATTTTTTCTTTTTGAGATACTTGTCATGCCATTTTGTTCTCTGTTCTTGAATGAAGGTAGTTCTTTGAAGTGCTTCCTTCCTGGTTTCATCCAATTCATTAAGCTGCAAGAGTCTTTGTTGTTGGGCTTCATCTAAGTTCATGCCAACTTGTACTACAGTCCTGAAGATTTTGATCTGGAATTCTATGGGAAGAAGCACCTGCTTCCCATACACCAAATCATAGGGTGTATGTCTTGTTGTATTCATCCAGGTGATTCTATAAGCCCATAAAGCTTATAATAATCTATCATCCTAATCCTTTTGGTGCAGCTGTATTGTTTTGGTAAGAATGGACTCAATAACTTTGTTGGTAGATTCTACTTGTCCATTTGCCTGTGGATGATAGGGTGTATATTTCCTCTGTTTGATTTGGTATTGTTTTGTAACAACTTTGGCTAGATGAGAGGTAAATTGAGTTCCCTGATCAGTCACAATTTCTCGCAGTACACCAAATCTAGTAAATATATCATTAAAAAGGAAATCTACCACTGATTGTTCACTTGCAGGTGGTAAAGATTTTGCTTCAACCCATTTAGTCATGTAGTCAGTGCATACAAGTATATACTTTTTCTTTTTAGATGCGGGGTTAATGGGCCCTAAAAAATCTAATGCCCATTTGAATGGTTCAATGAATACTTGGGATTGAAGTGGCATTTGGTCTCATGCAGTAGGCTTACCCATTCGTTGGCATTCATCACAATCAGATACATAGGTTTTAGAATCTCTAAAAATATGGGGCCAGTAGTAAACAGATTGTAGAACTTTGTAAGTGGTCCTTTTGTCTGCGAAGTGTCCTCCACAAGAGACATCATGGAAGGCTTGTAAAATATCATGAATTTCATATTCCCTTACACATCTCCTGATCACCAAATCTGGTCCTATTTTGTAGAGGAAATCATCGTGCCACATGTAATTTGCACTTAGTTGAATTACTTTATGTTTTTCTCTAGGAGACAATTTATGAGGTATCTTCCCTGTCACAAGGTAGCTAGCAACATCTGCATACCACAGAGGGAATGTAGAAATAGCAAATAAATTTTCGTCAGAAAAGGTATCTTCTATTGGTGCATTATCTCCTAGATGAATCATTCTAGATAAGAAATCAACCACAAGATTATCTTTACCAGGTCTATCAATAATGTTGATATTAAACTCTTGTAATAATAAGAGCCATCGTGTAACTCTAGGATTTGTTATAGGTTTGTTCATTAAGAATCAAATGGATAAATGATCAGTGTGTACAAAATCTTGATATCCTATAATATAATGTCTAAAATTATTGATAGCATGGACTACAACTAGCAATTCTTTTTCTGTGACCGTATAATTAACTTCAGCTGGAGACAGATTTTTACTGACAAAGTAAATAGCATAGGGCATTTGGTTTTCTCTTTGTCCAAGGACTACCCCAAGAGCTGTGTCTGAGGCATCAATACATATATGAAAAGGAAGGGACCAATTTGGTCCTCTTAATATAGGGGTAGTTGACAATTTCTGTTTTAGAATTTCAAAAGATATTTAGCATTCATCATCCCACTTAAATTCGTCTTCTTTAGATAATAATTTGAATAAAGGGTTAGCTAGGCTTGTAAAATTCAGAATGAATATTCTATAGTAGCCAGCATGTCCTAAAAAGCTATGGACTTCCTTTTGTGAGGAAGGTATTTTGATTTGTGTGATGATATAAATTTTTGTCGGATCAACTCTCATGCCAGAACGAGAAATGTGATGTCCCAAAACAATACCTTCAGTGAGAATCATTTTTTATTTTTCATTACTTAAGGAAAGATTAGTTTCCTTACACCTAATCAAGACTTTTTCTAAACTAGCCAATGCTTCCTGGAAGTCTTGTCCATGGAATGTAAAGTCATCCATGTAGACTTCCACACATTCATTGGTCAAGTCAGAGAAAATGGCTAGGAAAACTCTTTGAAAAGTGGCTGGGGCATTACAAAGTCCGAAAGGGAGCACCCTATAAGAATATGTGCCCCAAGGGCAAGTGAAAGTGGTTTTTTCCTGGTCTTTGGGTGCTATTTGTATCTGGTTGCAACCACTAAACCCATCCAAGAATGAAAAATACTTCTTTCCGGACAGGGTGTCCAGGACCTGATCAATAAATGGTAAGGGAAAATAATCCCTATGGGTGGCCTTGTTTAACTCCCAGAGGTCTACACATATCCTCCACTTACCATTTTTATTGGGAACTATGACAAGTGGAGATACCCATTGACTATCTGAAATGGGGTGTATGAGATTGGCTCGAAGGAGTTTTTGCAATTCCTCTTTTACAATATCTTTAAGGGATGGATTCATCCTTCACTGAGGCTGTCTAACTGGTCTGATTTGGTCATTAGTGTAGATGTGATGTGTGCATGTGTCAGGGTGAATGCCTTTCATGTCTGCATAATCCCATGCAAAGGCATCAAATTTTCTTTGGAGCATTTCAATCACTTGTGTCTTTTGTTCTGGTTCCAAACTAGAGTTGATATACAAAGGTTTTGCTGGGCTAATCTCAACAAGTTCAGTAGTTTCTTCCTTGTCTGAGGAGGCTGGTGATAAAGTATATAATTGAGTGATATCAGGGTGCCAAGTTTGTTGAAATTCGGAACTAAAAATATGTGACAATTCTGCAAAAGACCTTGGGTATTCAATGCAATTTGTGTCAGCCAAAAATAAGCTTAAGACTTGTTCATCTGATTTTTCTTGTATTCCTCTTACTTGTTCAAGTGTTAACAGAGGTCTGATGCAATCTTCCTCTCCATAAGGGTTTTCTAACCAAATAGGTATTTCATGTGTTGGTTGGGAAAGAGGGAAGAGGACAAGTTTTTGGTTATGTGTTCCATTGGATATAGCCATCTCACTAGACTGAAAATTGATAAAGGCATCTGTTGTGGCCACCCAAGGGTGGCCAAGAACCATAGGGTGTCCTAGTTTGGAGGATGATTTAGAATAGATTACTAAAAAGTCTACTACATATTCCTAAGAAGCTAGAGTGACTGTGACATCATCTAGACTTCCTGTAGGGCTAATGACTGACTTATCTGCTAACTCGATCATGGTTTGGGTTGGTCTTAACTGGTTGATTTGGAGCTTTTGCATAGTGTCAAAAGGCATTACATTAATAGCTACACGCAAATCAATGAGTGTGTTTGGTAGAGAAATACCATTAATTTCAACAATGACAACTGGGTTTCCAGGGTCATTATATTTGTATGGAATTTCATAAATAAATTCAGATAATTGTCCCACTACCTGAACAAAAAGAGGTTCTTTCTTCTTCCTTCCTGGTTTCTTAATGCAAAGATCCCTTATAATTTTGGTGTATATAGGGATATCTTTAATAGCTTGCAGCAGAGATATTTTTATGCACACATTTTGTAATTCATCTTTTATATCTCTATGCAAGGGTGGGTCGGGTTTCTTCACTAATAGTCTTTCGGGGTAAGGCGGGAGATTAATTTGTTGGGGTAATCATATATACTGAGAAGTGATTGGGATAGGAGGAGAGGCCTCTTTTTCTACAGGGGTGGTTTGAGTGTTTTCTTCCTCGGAATGATTATCATTTTCTTCTTGAATTATTACTTTAGGATCTGATTGGTTTACGACTTTCCCCAATCGTAGTTGAATTTCATAGGTGGGGAAGGTTTGCACTTCTATATTCTACATAGGGTGGGTGGGTCGATTATTGGGGTTAGGGATTGGTTGGGTAGGGATTGTTGTTGGTCTTGGAGGATTGTGGGCAACTTGGTTTTGTGGTTGTTGATTGGCATTTATAGATACTTGTTTCTGCTAATTAGGATTCAAGGGGGTTGTAAATTGTTGTTGTATAGGAGGTGGGAGTAAATCTTTCATCTGTGGTGGGTTGAATCTAGGTAGTAATTGGGAAATGTTTGCAGGGTACTGTGGATATGTAGGATAAGAGGGATTTCCATACATAGGTCCCCTCCAACCTTGTTGCCAAGGTTGAGTTTGCTAAGGTGTCCATTGTGGATAGGCCACTAGGGAAGGACCCCATTGTTGTTGTTGATATTGTGTATTAGGATCATAAAATGTATTGGGATTTTGGGCTCTCCAAGGTCTTCTAAAAGTGTATGGTTGTTTTTGTGAGACTCCTCTTCCCCTATACATGGCTTGTAGTTCAAGCAAGGTTGGACAATCAGATGTGGGGTGTTCTAGTGTACACAGACCACAGATTTCCATGACATTTAATGGCAATTATTTCTCGTTGTTGTGCTTCTTTTGGCATCTATGACAAAATATTGCTAAAGCATCTTCTTGTTTATTTTTCAGTTTCAGATTATCTAACTGGTTACTTATTGTGCTCAAGATGTTTGTTTTAAAGTTCTCCAATAAGTTTCCTAACTCAGTTCTGGTGACAGTCCCTGAGCTTTGTTTTGTATTTCTGCTAAAAGGATCTCTTGGTCCTTTGCCTATTTTAGCTTGTCCTCTTGAGTATCTCCTACAATAATCTACAATTTCTGAAAAAGGTTTTTGGTGTACATCTCTTGAACTCAACAAGTTTAAAACTTCTATGCAATCATCTCTGATACCTTTCGAGAATACAGTTCTTACTACAGCTGGGTCTGTGGTGAATAGTTTTGACTTTTGATAGTTGTATAAGAACCTTTCTAATTAGTCTTCAGGGATTTCATATTATGTTTGTTGCATTATAAAAATATTGTTTTTAACATTATCCTTACAATAGTCTTGGTATTTTCATAAAAATGTGTCTTTCATTTGATCCCAAGAAAGGATTGTATTTTCTCCTAAGTTCATGATTCATCGTAAGGCTGAATCTTTCATTGTAGCAGGAAGAAGCTTATGTTTTTGGGCATCGTCTAAGTAGTTATAGCTTCCACATAATATGTCAAACTCGAATAAAAATAAATCTAGGTCTTTAGTTGACATACCTCTGAAAGTGGGTAATGATGATAGTGGGATATTCTTCATGCTAATGTTTCTGGAAATATCCAAGATTGGAAACCCAAAGGTCTTAGTCTCTGTGGCTGCATTTCCTTCTTCTTCTGCCATTCTACTAATGGATGGTTTAGAAACTGGATTTTCCATGTCTCCTAAATGTTCAACAGACTCATGTTCTGCCTATCCCAATATTGATTCTTTCGTTTTAGGTTCTCCTTCTGGAGCCTCGCTGGCTCCCCTTGAATTTTCGGTCGGTTGAATTTTTCTTGCACTAGTGTCAATTGGATTAGTGGGGGGGGGGTTGTTTTTCAATCTTTAGAGCTTACAAATCTACCCGTGTTATCTCTATATCTATGCATAAAATGGAAATTTGATTCTTTAACTGAATTGAAATCCTAATTCTATCTAGAAGGTAAGAAGGTCACCTAGCTTTGGATAACCCCAATCTAGTGGCCGCATGGATCTTCACTCATGTCTTAAACGTTTTATCCTCCTCCCTCAAGAAACCTTTTAAAAACATTAAAATTTATGCAAACAATCTAAGCTAAAAATCACTTCCTACTGTTTGCAACTCCCCGGTAACGGCACCAAAATGTTGTGTTTCTTATATGTTTAGTATAATGCACTCATTAATTATCAATCCAGGATTCATAATCAACAGAGTTACAAGACACCAGTAAGAAAGGTAATTTCTAATGTCACAAGTATAGAATTAAACTAGACTATGCATGCTGGAAACAAATCAAAATAGCAAACTGTAATGCACATTGGTTGTCTTTCACAGAGAGGCTATCTACTCCATTATAGCACATGCAAGTATGAGATGGAGTTGGTTTTACAGATCAACTCTTCTATCTAACCCAGAAAACTAAATATGCAATCCACACTTTTGAAAGGAAAATCACACATCAACCATCAAAGCATAGCATGGGTAGTTCAATAGTCAATATGTTGGTTCTGTTGTGGTTCACAATGAACTTCACTAGTTCTTATCCAAATAGTTTTGACTATTTCTGCCAACATCTATGATTACTCAAGGAAATCAAATTCATGAGAACAAAGCATATGCAAAAATAGAGAAAATAAATATCTCTATACAATTATATAATGGAAATCCTAGTCTAAGCTATACTGTTATCATCTAACAAAGTTAAAGCTTCAGCTAATTTAATGCTTACACTACTGAAAAAAAATGCCACTACTAATCTATGAAGAGATTGAACTTTGTTGGGTGGTGGGCCCTTGCTGCTTCAACAGGTCAGCTGCTGAAGTTTATAGGAGGCTTGTCTTCAACACATACATTATTCTTACTCACATTTCAAAACATAAAATCAAACTTTCGTTAACAACTCAACTCACACTTAATCATAGATATTCAGAATATGGAGATAAAATGACATTTCATTAATATTCACTCAGAATATGTTTTGTACTATCATACCCTGCTTTACATATTGGTAATATGCTAACTCCCCTCTCTCCCACCATCCTTGCCACAACTATTTAATAGTCTTAATCATGAAACACAAGGAGGTGAAGTGATTTGCAAATCAATCAGTTGTTAAGTTCAATCATTCGGTTACATCTTTAGCTTCATGCTCATGACACAAAGTGAATGAGGATGAGGCAATCAACAAACTATTATTATCATAGCCTTGCTAAAGGAAAAAGGCGTCCACCATTTGTCTTAGGCGATATCTGGAACTTAACTTAGTGCATTAGGCTCTTCCATATTAGTACCGGATCGTAACAGGTAGATGGTACCAGATCATGACAGTGCACAAAAGGTGGTACCAGATCATGACAGTGCATGGCCATTGGTACCGGATCATAACAGTGCATGGTTGTTGGCATCAGATCGCAATAGATGAGATTTTAGTACCGGATGTGTTTGGTACCAGATTCGGACAATAGCATTCTTGGTGCGCAGGTACTGGATAGATGAGCTGGTACAGGAACGCTGGATATCTAGAGGTCAAAGATTTATATATATGACAAATTGAAGCATTAGTACATGAAATATTTAATTCCCTAACTCAATAAACCACAAAATGCATGAATTAACCATACTTTACCTTATGACCTTATTACTGGAAAATGGTAGTGTTCTTGTCATTCACTCAAGATTTAGGTAGGCCAAAAGGTATAGCTGAAGAGTATAATAGGGTAATGGGGATGTCAATTTCGGGTCTCAAAACATACTCTTGTGTGCTACTTTTTGTGTTCTTTTTCGTTATTTTGTTTCGACCCCCAACTGCTTACCTTGCATTGTGCTTGGGTTCCATATGTCGATATCTTCACTACCCTACATTAGCTTTGCCGATGGCGCTAGTCATAGTACTCATAACCTAGCATCTACTGCTTGGGAAATCTATGCACCCATGAATGAATTAATCAATATACATGGTGTTTGCCTCAGTCATGCAACTAATAATATCATAGAATACAATGCAATCATCGAATTATTGACTGATGTTGTTTCACTTGGAATCTGTCATCTTGTTGTATGAATTGATTCGCAATTAGTAGTACTATAATTGAGTAATGTCTATGCTATCCGAAGTTCTACTTTATTAAGGGTATATTTACAAATTCTCCTCTTGGAACGTCATTTAGATTACATTGAATATCAACACATTCATATATGTCTAAATACATTAACAGATGCATTAGCTAACTATGTGTTAGATAGACATTTGAGACATTTATAAATTCAATCACATTTTGTATATAAAGCAAGTAAGTCGGTTGTTAGCGTCAGAAGTCACCCCTGGATTGCTTGCAGGAGCAGAGCCCAATGCCCATCAGTTTTTATTGTCACGATTTAATAAATGGGGGTGGTCGAATGGGAAGAGACCCAGGAAAGTAGCATTGACACAGGAACTAGGGTCTGGTATGTATAAAGCAAGGGAGGTCTTGATCCAACTTCCGTCAGTAAATTGATTAAAGGGTGGTAGATGGAGGAATTGTGAGAAGGGTGAGCAAGATTGCCTTGGGCAATAGGCCTTCGAAAGCTTGAAGAAGAAAAACTCAGAAGCCAAGATCCTCTAGGTCTAGAGTTTCAAGGAGATGAAGGGTGACTCGACTAGATCCTCCAATTCCAAGCCATTCTAGTGCTGGGAAAACACAAGAACCGATTAGAAATGTTGCAACTGCTGCAATGATCCAACCTACATCATCCTACAATAGCACAACTCAACTGGATCCTCCAATTCCGAGCTGTTCTAACACAGTGAACAAAGAGATGGAAAAAGAGGCTGACATCCATAAAGTAAGAAGTCTCAAATGCCTTATACATTAACCAGAGCGACCAGTTCTGCAACAAAACTTTACAATCAGGAGCCTATCTCAACCATCAACCCCTTTACAAAAATGGTGAAAATGCCTACATATACTCAAAAACTACAATAGCAGCAAAAACAAGATGTTGCATTAAAGAATTGCGTCTGCATGGCTTCTGACAGCCTGCTCATGCAGACTCAGGATGATCGTGTGCCTATGACAGACGCCATCAGATTTCAGATTGTCCTTCTGCAGGTGAGTCGACGTGAATTAGTCTCTTGCTGGACCTTCCTCTTTATGGCGGAGATGGTGCTCAACCACCAGCAACAACCGCCATAACTGCATTCTTAGGACTGGGGACGACCTCGGTCAACTCTGCCTTCTGGGACATGGAGGTATCCAAATGGTGCCACCTGGATCAACTGAACGGTCTTGATTCATTGGATGGCTGTGCGGGGACCCAAATGGTGGGTTTGGAAAAGGGTGTGATGACGTGGACACTGTGGAGGGGAGGGGCCATGTGGGTGGATGAGAGGGTAGATGGATAGATGTAGGAGGATGAGTGGGGGAGCAAAAGGAAGCGGGTCATGTCATGTGGTGAAGTGGAGAATAGCTGGCAGGAGAGAGGCGCCTTGAAAGGCGACACGATGGGAGGGGGCCCCACATTTGTTAAAGGCAGAATGGTTGAGGGGGGCCGGAATCGTCTGAGTGACGTTGATCTGGGCGCCTTGATCTCGATCGTTGGAAAGGTGCACGCCCGATTCCGGACCCCCCCACCCCCCTTGATTAAAGGTAGAAAGGAAAAGGGGGTCCAGAATGGAGCCTCAGCCGTTGATTTAGGCACCCCGATCCTGGCCATTAGAGAGCTACGTGCTCAATTCTGGACCCCCCCCCCCNTGTAGATCTTGGCCACCCAGATCCATGCCCCCTTTAATTCCAATGCGCCCGATTTTCATTGATGGATGGATAGCTAATATGACTTCGATGCTTTCACTAGGAAAATCCTGAAAGGCCCCACCTGAGGCTTAGATATATGCCACATGTCCTTCAGATGAACGACCGAGATGGCTTTGTCATTAAAAGGGGGCTACCTCCATTCCCGGGCTCACTTATCATGACCTAGTGCTAGGACCGTGGGCTTGGCTTTGAAGGGCACTTATCATCATTTTGGGGTTCGGGGTTTCGATATGTAAAATGACGAGGAGCTCTTACCCCTCGAATCCCCAACTGCCGACATGACATGATCGCGCACCATGTGTCCTTTTGGATGGACGGTCGAGATCCTTCATGAATGTATATGGATGCTACCCATCATGCTAATCCTGGTGCAACTCCACTAACCGTGATTTCCCATCGACCGTTGATCTTCTCCTATGGACGAATCTGAGCCATTGACAACATAATTTCACCTGCTCACTTGATTTTTATCCTGAAATGAGGCTTTACATGATACACTTGGGCGTTCTTCATGCAACCTGCAGACTTGGATGCTCTCGAGCCCAAGACAAGAATTGCCACTAACATTAGGCTCCATGGGGGATAGAGTCATCCCTGTAATGCTCTAAGAACTCATTCCGCAGCTTCAGTGCCTTGTTGTTGGGCTATGGAGTCAAGCTCAAAACATCCTGCTGCTAAAAATACAAGCTGAAAAATAAAAGAAACAAAATAAAGATACATGATCAAAGGAGCTTATTTATATACAATCCTAAACTAATAAAACACTTTACATGGGGCTAGGTGAAAGCAGACTTCCACAATAGCCAATCAAGTAACTTCCTGAAGGGAAGCTCTTTCTTTCTGTCGATGATCACTAGTAGGTGGTGTAACCATGACAGCAAAATGGCTACACTCTTCAACTTCTCCTCATAGGCTGAAGTTAATATGGAATAGGGCCGCTCCAAGGCATAAAGGGCATGCCACTCCATGTACTCACTGACAGAATCATAAAATGAGTGGAAAACCCTGTGAAAAGGGTAGAAACAAGCCTACTCTACTCCACAGCTACTCCTACAGGGCTGAACTTCATAAGTCTGTATAGGTGAATGGGCGGGCTCTGGGCAGGAAGTCACCTGTTCCACTAGTTCTTTCTGCTCTTCTTCTTGGCTCTCCCCCAAGTCTGATTCATATTCATCATAAATAGGGACCATGGGGTGGTTTTGCTTGCTGACTGACTCTTCAATATCTTTATAGTGATCAAATGTAGGATAAGCTTGCTTTTCATCATCACTATAATATACATCAAAAAGGGGTTGTCATTTATTGATATGATCCTTCTCCAGAACAGTGATCCCGTAAAGAATTTCCATTTTAGGGATAGTGGGACTTGTTGGTTCTGGCTACTCATATAATCTTTTTCTCTTTAATCCCAGGTAAAAATATATCATGAGAAACCCCCTGGAGGAAAAGAGAAGAATCCTCTTCCACAAATAACCCCTCTTTTAAAAAGAGAGGGTCTTCATCATCATGAGCAGAGCTGCTAGGAACATCTGCCTCAACCCGATACCCAGGTGAGTCATCTACCATGGACCACATTTGCTCTATAAACTCACAATTTCCACAAGAGGCATGTTGATCATTATGAACATCTAAAAGAATAGAGGCATCTGATATGATGTCAGATGCTTCCATTCTAGGGTTAACACAATTAATATCATTCAACACCTCTATATTTTCCTGGCAAATGCTTTCCTCCAAAGTAAAAGATTCATCATGGACATGGTCTTTAGGACTAGCAGAGGGTCCAAGAAGCAAAGAAAACTCCTCACAACAGTTCTCATATAAACAATCAGCTGGAAAATAATCTTTACAAAATGAATGGAAAGCTGAATGAAAATCTGTTAAAGAGTGGATGCTCGCAGTGGGAAGAGATCGACACCACTCAAGAGAATCTCCCTTCAATGAATACCTGAAGAGCTTAATCTGGACATCTTCATGCATGATATTAAGTCAATGAATAACCTCCTGACAGTCCAGTAAATGCTCAGCTGGTACCTCCCAACTCTTTGCGTGAAATTCAGGGAGGGAATTTTCCCATATGTCTCTATCAGGAAGTGCATTAGGAAAACCAACTATCTGGGAAAAGTCACAGAAAGCAGACCTTTGAGCTATAATTTTCTCCATATCGAACCAGTGGAGTCGCCAATTGATCCTTGAATCATGGAGTCGCCAGGTGAAAGATGCATAGCTTCAAATGTGCCTGGTCCTTGTTTACCATAAAAGGCCAGATCTTAACGTTGTCGTTACCCCAGGAAACTTCTCATGCTGAGAAAGAAGCTGCTGAAACCTTCTCGAGAAAGCTCCTCAGGGTTATATTTCAAGTGTGCCAACAGTAGCCACAACTGAAACAGTGAAGTGGAAACAATGGAGTCACCAGGTGCACAGTAGCAATCTTGATAATTCTGATATTTGATGCACCTTTAGAATCAGTTAATCGTTGTCATTCAATCCCAGGGAAAATATTCAATATCCATCCCCAACAATGGTGCCAAAAATGTTAGCGTCGAAATTCACCCCTGGATTTCTTGCAGGAGCAGAGCCCAACGACCATCATTTTTATTGTCACGATTTAATAAATGGGGGTGGTCGAATGGGAAGAGACCCAGGAAAGCAGCATTGACATAGGAACCAGGGTCTGGTATGTATAAAGCAAGGGAGGTATTGATCCAACTTCCGTCAGTAAGTTGATTAAAGAGTGGTAGATGGAGGACTTGTGAGAAGGGTGAGCAAGATTTCCTCGGGAAACAGGCCTTCGGAAGCTTGAAGAAGAAAAACTCAGAATCCAAGATCCTCTTGGTCCAGAGTTTCAAGGAGCTGAAGGGTGACTCGACTGGATCCTCCAATTCCAAGCCATTCCAGCACTGGGAAAACACAAGAACCGATTAGGAACACTATGACTGCTGTAGTTATCCAACCTACATCATCCTACAACAGTGCAACTCGACTGGATCCTCCAATTCCAAGTTGTTCTAACACAGTAAACAAAGAGATGGAAAAGGAGGCTGACATCCATAAAGTAAGAAGTCTCAAATGCCTTATACATTAACCAGAGCGACCAGCGCTATAACAAAACTTTACAATCAGGAGCCTAGCTCAACCATCGACCCCTTTACAAAAATGGCGAAAATGCCTACATATACTCAAAAAACACAACGACAACAAAAACAAGATGTTGCATTAAAGAATTGCGTCTGCATGGCTTCTAACAGCCTGCCCATGTAGACTCAGGATGATCGTGCACCTATGACAGACACCATCAGATTTCAGATTGTCCTTCTACAGGTGAGTCGACGTGAATTAGTCCTTTGTCGGACCTTCCTCTTTTTGGCAGAGATGATGCTCAACCACCATCTATAACCACCATAACTGCATTCTTAGGAGTGGGGACAACCTTGGTCAACTCTACCTTCTGGGACGTGGAGGTCTCCAAATGGTGCCACCTGGATCAACTGAACGGTCTTTCTTCATTGGATGACTGTGCGGGGACCCAAATGGTGGGTTTGGACAAGGGTGTGATGACATGGACACTGCGGAGGGGAGGGGCCATGTGGGTGGATGAGAGGGTAGATGGACAGATGTAAGAGGATGAGTGGGGGGGAAAAAGGAAGCGGGTCATGTCATGTGGTGAAGTGGAGAATAGGTGGCAGGGGAGATGTGGCTCAAAAGGTGACATGACAGGAGGGGGCCCCATGTTTGTTAAAGGCATAATGGTTGAGGGGGGTCGGAATCGTCTGAGCGACGTTGATCTGGGCACTCTGATCTCAATCGTTGGAAAGGTGCATGCCCGATTCCTGACCCCCCCCCCCCCTGATTAAAGGTAGAAAGGAAAAGGGGGNCATTAGGAATTCCGATCTTCGGAATTCCTAATGGAATGGAGCCTTAGCTGTTGATTTAGGTGCCTCGATCCTGGCCATTAGAGAGTTGCGTGCTCAATTCCGGACCCCCCCCCTCTACTTAAAGGTAGAATGGCGGGGGGCCTCCGGAATCCACTCTTGACCATAGATCTGAGCGTGCAGATACTGGTTTCCTAGATCCATGCCCCATTTAATTCCAACACCCCCGAGTTTCATCGATGGATGGACGACTAAGATGACTTCAGCGCTTTCGCTAGGAAAATCTCGAAAGGATCCACCTGAGGCTCAGATATGTGGTGCGTGTCCTTCAGATGAACGACTGAGATGGCTTTGTTATTAAAAGGGGTCTACCTCCATTCTCAGGCTCGCTTATCGTGACCTACCACTAGTATCGTGGGCTTGGCTTTGAAAGGCACTTATCGGCATTTCGGGGTTCGGGGTTTCGAGATGTAAAATGACGAGGAGCTCTTACCCCTCGAATCCCTGACTGCTGACATGACATGATCGTGCACCACGTGTCCCTTTGGATGGACAGTCGATATCCTTCATGAATGTATATGGACGCTACCCATCGTGCTAATCCCGGTGCAACTCCGCTAACCTCGATTTCCCCCCGATCGTCGATCTGCTCCTATGGACGAATCTGGGTCGTTGACAACATAATTTTACCTGCTCACTTGATTTTTAGCCTGAAATGAGGCTTTACATGATATGCTTGGGCGTTCTTCATGCAACCTACAGACCTAGATGCTCTCGAGCCCAAGACAAGAATTGTCGCTAACACCGGTAGAAGCCTCAAAGTTTTTTTTCGTCCAAAGACCAAAACATAAAAAATGTGAAGCACATGGTTTTGTATACAAAATAGCATCAAGGATGCTTCTCATGATAACACACAACCACCCATGCTACCCTACGGATCAATCGACTAAGAGAACTAGATACTCCCATGGTATGGTGCTGATAACATCTTAGGATCTCATCGATAGAGATATCTGGGACATCTGTTGTCGACCCCTCTAGGTTCTGCTCAATCACCTCATAATCAACACCAGACAACCCTACTACCTTGATTGTATCCCCTCATCTTTGGATGGAGTATTTACTTGGAGGTTGGTGTGGTCCTACATCTACGTTGTCAAAGAGTTCTTGATTAGTCATCAGATTAAAAAACATAAAAAACATTTCATATTTCAAAATTTACAAAAACATTATAAAAACAAAATGTTTTTCTTACCTAAGTTCCTCCATTGAGAACCTTAAGGCAGAACCAATTCTGGGTCGCTTCTAAATTCCAAACCGACATATGCATAATCATCTACCATCGGTAGCTAAGGCCTCAATGAATCAAAAAACACATCGTTATATTTAACGATGGAGTTGATCACATGCTGAGCCATGAGGTCACACCACCTCTTCATTCTTGGATCTTGTGGGGCCGGTATGCCCCACTCTACCTGTAAGCACAAGTGTGGAACCCTCTCCAGGAAGAAGGACATTAAAATGGATCTGTACCCAAACTATTTTAGGTCGCCTTTCTTGCACTTTGTCAATTGTTTCTTCCTACTCCGAAGAACCTCGTCACACTAGTGAAATACCTGGGGCTCCATGCACCCCACTTCATACAGAAAGTAAATCTGGAGATACATATGAGGACATTCACTTCCCTCCATCCATGAGATAGTGAAAAGGATAGTCCAGAGGGGTAAATCCCGGACATCCCTAATGGTAACCTTTCCTTTACGTCTCTCGGCCCTTGGTTCACAATATCAAAAAACATACTTACTCATCGATAAACCTCCACCTATATTACCTGTCAAAGTCACATGAGATCCACGGCAAGAAAATCTCATCAAAAAATAGATATCCTCGATATCTAGAGAGAGTATGTGGGCTCCTACATGGAATACTTGTTGATCCACATCCAACATGTGGACTAAATACTCAAGTAACCTCAATTGGGGCCTCATGGCCTGGATCTTAAAGAACTTCAGCAACCCACACTGTCGAAGGGAATTAATTATGCCCAGGTCATTCCCAATGAAATGATCAGTGTCCTCATGTTATCTCTCCCTCCACTCCAACATTCTGGAAGTCAAAAACCTGCATTGGAGCCATAAGGAGAAGATTAACATCTTCATTTTACTTTATTGGGAATGTTTATTGTCCAAACATAAATGAGAAATTTTTGAGTTGCACCTGGTGGAGGTGATATTTTTATGTAGTGTGTAATCCCCACAGGTCAGCCATAAGTCCACCTACAGAAACCTATGTTTTCTGCAGGGCCCGATATAATCCACCTATAGTAATCCCCACTCAAAAACAACTTTTAGCTAGTAAAAAAAGAAGTTAATCCATGCAAAATGAAGAGAACAATAAGATTACCTTTTTAACAGAATCCATTCATCGAATGGTTTCACATGCCTCCCACAGTCTGCAGTGGAAGTTTGAGTTGGAATAGGGTTTTTTGGACAAGTTTTGGGCAAAATGACAATGAAATGGTAAAAAAGAGTTTTCACCTATATTTATTCACTTTTTACTTTTTCATTAATATTTTATATTATTTTATTCATTTTACTTAAAACCTAAAGTTCTAATGACATTGTAAGTGTTTTAATTTTTCATAGGTGAAGAATCTAAGAGCCTAAACTATGGAACATAGATAAGTTTCCTGGTTTATTTTTACGTTTGTCGCTTGTCCAAATACTTTTTAAGTTTTTCAGGAAAAACCTCGAGCTCATTCTTTGTTTGTTCTCGTGCTTTCAAATCAATGAGAATGCAATCGAGTATAATTTTGTCATTTTTTTTGTATTCGTCATGGTAACATGAAAAGAGAAACCTATGGAGTATTCTTTAAGTTTTTTTCACACTCCATAAAAAAGAAAATATTGCCGAGTGACCTTGTTCTTTTCACGCTTGTAAAAGTATTTGAAGAAAATGTTTGATGGGCAATAGTTTATCACTTTTTAGGTCTCATTAAACTAATTTATGAAAAAGGAACTAAGGGAGTCCTCTTTAAGTGTTTTTAGACTCTCTAAATATGAAAATCCCCCGATTTTTCTCTCTTTGGACTCGTTAAACAAACATTGAAAGACCTATATGGAACCAGACCACTCCTTCTTAGGGTTCGTTAAACATACTCCAAGGGACTCTATTGAAGGATGAGCTTACATAAAAAATCATATGTTATCATCCTCAAGCTTGCGTAAAAATAAAGAGGCACTCGCCAGAAATGGTGGGGGGAAATTTGGGAAATAAATGTGTCTCTGGAAGTAATAGTCTCTCGTGAACATCACACCCCCTTTGTCATTCAATCCATGTTGGAAAATTCATTTGTCTCTCATTTGAACTTTTTCAAGTTCATATCTTGGGTCATGTCTGAGTCAATGCTGCCAAGACCATTGTCATTTCATTCATATGTTCAAGATAAATCCAAACCTACACAAGCTTTATATTGAGTCGGCCATATGCGGTCATCAATTATTACCATCTTGGCCTTCCCTGTTTTAGTTTCAAATCATCTTCGTACTTTGATCTACCTCAAATATGTTACTTGTTTTTTGTCATTGATGAGGGATACACCAAGGCCATCCTCTGATGATTCTTTTCCTATTGACTTCAACTCATTATCCATGAATAAGACTTATAAATCAATTAGTACCTTAGAACCTACATGCCTCAATGGTAGGTTTCTTCTCTTTCGACAATGGGTTCACATCATTGACCCCTAATTGAAAGATTCTATCGAGTGGTCGACTTCAACTCATTTATTCGCATTTGTTGGATTGTACTAAGGTACCTTGGGAGTCATTAACATCAATGGTGATTTCCCTTGCACTTGTTAACAGTTTTCATCAATGACTGGTAATCAAGTGGTTTCTACCATGTTCGAATTCAGCACCTATAATCACATGGCTAGATTCATACCTATTGGCACAGGGGCAGACATAGGGTTCAACACTACAACAATGCACCAAAAGAACCCTAACTACCATCCCTTTCAGCAACACTTGCGAAGCAGATGAAGTCTCACCTGAGGTAGAGGCAGGGGTGGTTGTATGACTCAAGTGTCTACAACCTAAGCTAGGACATAGATCTGTGATTATATCGCTTACAGGGCACTTAGCATTGATCATTCATCAATACTCAACCATTATCATACTTCGCAAATAGAACAGAGCATTGCAACATTCATTTAGATCTAAGGGATGTCAGTGCTTAACAACAATAAAACAAATCAGATCTAGTAGATCAGCATTAATCACCTTCATACATATGAGATCTACATTCACATACATCTAAGAATCATAAAACATAAATAGATCTATCTAAATATATCAAAGCACTTATCAAAAGAAGAGATAAGCACATTGAGTCAAAGCACAAAGAATAACACATAGAATTATGTGGTTCACCCCCACCATGGGGCTACGTCCACCAACTCTTCTTCTCTATTATCATTGGTCAAGCAGTTACAAGCACAGAGCCACCAAACCCTACGGTTCACAGGACAAAAGATCTGCACAACTCACTAGATCCTTCTTCCTTGCCTTACAACACAAATCCTTCTAGGTCTCCACATAGGGACTTGCACTGAGATTTGCAAGCCTATAGAATGCATAACACCTTGATCACATAGATTGCACTTGGCACATAGCCTATATCACATAGATACAATACAATACTATACTAGATTCCTAGATGTTTATTTATACATACAAAAGTGGGCCTAAGCGTGGGTAAACCCATGGGCCGACATCCCTTTCCCATTACATATTCCCAAAACCCAAAAAGCGACCCAAAAGTGGGCTGAGATCCCATGATCGTTGCTTCTTCTACCACTCCATCTTCGACATGCTGTCAAAGTCCCAAAAACTGTCAAATATGACCAAGTGTTCCCAAAACTTGGTCAAGGGCCAACAGGCCTCCAATGTTCATCTGTGACTCGTCCTCAGTCACTCTGGTCTGACCAATTCTTCCTTGAACATCTCAATCTTGGCTTGAGTTGCTTTGACTTGTTGTAGTGCTAATACCTCTTGCTCTATGAAATCTTGGATGAGTGTGTCATTGACCAGTGATTCTAGGTGTTGTTTTGTTTCATTCACAACCTGTTCAAGTTCTACTCCTTAGATTTCAACTTCGGTGAACAGTTGGCATGCCTTCTCTTGCACTGGTTGAAGTCATTGAGAGACTTCCATCACTTTGGTTTGGATTGTGTGGATCTATTTCTAGGCCATGCATTGCTCTGGAAACCTTTTCATCCTTTCGACTGGTAACAAGGCCTTCAACTACGCCTGTAACGTATCTGTGTACTGCTTTGCTTCTTGGAGTTATGACTCCAATGTTTGTAACTCTCGATTCTCCATGAGTTTTTCATAATTCTGAGCACTCCTAGAGCTCAGCTGCTTGCACTCTAAGGAAAGAGCTTTCATTCTGTCAACTGTGTTGTGAGCAGTTGCCTCTCTCAGTTCTCTGATTTTTTGAGGAGTCTCAGGCATAGTACGAAGTTCCAAGTCTACGATGTGTTGTTGAAGTTGTTGGATCACTTCTGCAAGTTGTGCCACCTACTGTGGAATTCGTTCTTTAGCTCTCACTTCTATTATGGTCATAGAGGGAAGTTCTCTGTTGACCTATTCCTTTACTTCTAACTGCTCTTTGATCAACTGCTCCTTGCTCTGTTGTAGCTCTTCTTTCTCTTTGTCCCACTGTTCTTGAAGAGCAATTTTTTCTCATTCAACAGCACTGTGCTACTCGACAAGTGCTCCATGTACCTTTGTCAAAGCCTGGGTGGCTTGTGTCATGTCTTCTTGAGCTCGTCGAAGGTGAGATTTGACCATATCGAAAATCTGGTGGAGTTGAGTTGGCTCATCTCTCGGTTCTATTGTTCCTGATGTTAAAGGTGCAGTGGAGACTGCTCAGCTAGACTAGACTGCCTATTGCACTCCTTAGAGTTCAATCTTGATACAATTATACATTTTCTCCTGATTCACCTCCTGCTTCTCTAATACCTCCAGTGAAGCATCATTCACAACTACAATGATGAAGTTAAAATCATCCAATGTGAGGGTAGTCCACATCTTGGTTATAGGGGTTCTAGGTTTCTTTCGGGAGGAAGATTCCAGAGGTGAAACCTTCATTTTCTTCAATGAGTCCTCTTCGTCCCTAGGTGGTGGTAATTTTCCTTTCTGTTGTTCAATTTCTGCACCTTCAATCTTTTTGCCATCACCCCCTTCATCTGGTGAAATGGACACAGTCTTCACATATGTGTTGTCTATATCCTGAAATTTTGCAGGCTTCTTCATCTTACTAGGTTTGGGTGTATCCCGTGCAACTTTCGAGTTGTCTACATCAGAAAACTCCACAGGGTTGGCTGGAATAGGGAAGTTCATTGACCATTCCTTAGTTATTTACTCTAAGTCTTGCTCTATAAGTTTGTAATAGGACTGTAACTGCTTCTTATGGCCATCTGCACGCGTTGTTATATAAATAATGTGGTAGTCCACACTGAACTTCATTAAGGGTTGAAACATATGGAGGGTATTTGGGGTCATCTGAGGCTCAAACTGGATGGGTTGCTTCAACTGGTTGTAGTAGGCATGCAAGACGACATTGAACTGCCACTGCTTGTTCATGTCGTTGGAGTACTATAGTGTACAGAAATTTGCAGCCAGTGGTTCGAAGGGTTCGATATCCGGGAAAGTGGCACCTTCTGGTAGCTCCCAGGCTATGAAAGAGATCAGTATGAGAAGCCAGCTAAAGTGGAACTCATACCCTTGGTCATTTGCTTCTCTACAATCAATCTATAGTTGGTTTATAAGGTATTGCACCTAGTTCATCTGAAGTCCTTCACTTTTTGGCGAGGTCAACTACAAATCCTGTCACTTGGGTTGGTCTATTCTTATGAACTAGCTTACCCGTGATCAGCTGACAGGCAAGGTGCACTACATCATTCTGGATAGAGGCTACCTTGTAACCTCTCGTGCCCTTCTCAACGTCACCATAAGTCTCTTTGATTCTCTGCACTAATGCTCAGTCTGAGGTATTTCTGGGATAAAAATCATGTGGGCCAGGGCCCTGCATGCTCAACCTTGTGATCTTAATGATCAAGGTCAGATCCATAGTGATGCGATAGTTCAACCATAAGTAACCTCTGTGATGGAAGGATAATAGCAATTTCATGCATGCGTTTACTTCCTGGTGTCGGCCGAAGCGCAGGATCTTCATCACATTAACCAGTGTGGACTGCACGAGGTTCTGGGCCCATAGTTGCGGGATAATATTTGAATTCTTTCCTTTGATCCTAGTTAAGCACTTATGCGGTGTAATGTCCCTTTCCAAATAGGAGCTCTAGAGAGGAGGCTTAATGGTCTAAAACACCCCGTTAGACTATAGCCAGGGCCAAAGATGAGTAAACATGGTTATTAGAGGTCACTCCAGTCATAGGTGTTATATTCGAAAAGTGACATTAAGCTAAAAATGGTTAAAAGCACTTTTAAGTCATTATGACCTAAAAATAGAAGTCAACAGTGAATTAGGGTTTCAACAGTGATTTAGGGTTTTGGAAGTCAATAGTGAATTAGGGTTTCATCATGATTTAGGGTCAGTGACCTAATTCATCATTATGTAGATTATGACTTGTCATTGAGGAGAAGAGGTGCATCTCAGGAGAGATAGTTCAGTGTATTCTAGGAGGAAGACACCAATTGGTTGATTTTGGTGTTCCATCATTATTCATTGATTCTGTAGTGCTCCTATATTCCAGGTATTATATTTTAGTTGCTTATTTGTATTTTGGCTAATATCCTTTTGTATTTTGATCTAGCCGAGTGTTGTTATTTTATTCAGCTGCAGTTGCTTATTTGTATTCCGGATAAGATCCTTTGTCTATTGATCTAGTCGAGTATTGTCAGTTTATTCAGCTGCATTTGGTCATTTTGTAATCCATAGAGATATCATAATACAAAATTTCTATTCCTTTGTCACTTTTATTATTTGTATGATCATTTATATGTTGTAAACCTTTGATCTTACACACACATTAGCAACGTTTTCTAGACTATCCAAGTCAGGAACATTATAGTGGTATCAGAGCTTTAGTTCTGCCAGCCTATGACTAAATACAATGAGTGCAGCAGAAGACCCAGAGGGTCGTAAACACAATAGGGATAAGGGAATAAGGCATAGGAATTATTTTCCCCCTTTTCCTCCTAGCTCAGAGGAAGAGGAAGAGGCACACAGAGAAGCAGAGAGAAGGGCAAAGCATGAGGTTGAGCGTGAGGCAGAGAGGATGATATGAGATATATATGAGTGACCAGAGGGTAGTGGCAAGGCCCTCGTAGATCCAGAGGCATCTTTCATGCAGGTTATTAATGATATGTTAGCTAGTCAATGGACCATGTCTTAGTCCTTGGCACAGGTGGTTGAAAGATTAGCTAGAGTGGGCACCCGAGATACACAAGTCCCACATGCATCACAGGGGAACTTGGGAGCAGGCAGTAGACCCAAGTCACCCTCTCACACTTACACCTATGTGAGTAGGATTCCTAGACCCTTGTTTCCCAATTTCCAGAGGGCACCCCCGGTAGCAGCATCGCCACCGATAACACATAGGCCACCCACTCATGCCGACGACATTGCAGAGTATAGGAGGGAGTATGTAGCATTGGGTCATGACTTCTATCAAGAGATGACCTTAGTCAAGTACTATGAAATTAGACTTGGGAACCACCCCATAAAGTCGTAAAGGGGAGGATCACAACAACAGTAGGGGAATAACCTTGATTTTATCCAAAAAGTTACGAAACTCACCATCCCTTCTTTCGACTGATCATCCAAATACACTACTAGAGCTTGGGTACAGAAGCTAAACATGTATTACAAGCTCAACCAGATGACTGAGACAGAGGCCGTCAATTTCGTGACCTTACACTTGGAGGGTGAGGCACACGAGTGGTGGTACCATGGACTGGTGACATTGGGTCATAGTGGAATCACCTCCTATAAGGATTTTATAGATAGGTCCATGGACAGGTTTGACAGGAAGGATCCTGAGATACACTTCAGGATCTAGCCCAGTTGAGACAAACTGGCACAACAGAGGTGTTCATCACAGAGTTTCAGTGGGTAGCCATGGTAGTGACAGATATATCAGAGCCTAGGATGATCATGTTATTCACAGAAGGACTCATGGAGCCTTTAAGAGGATGGGTGAAGGAATACAAGTCTCCCACTTTACAGGATGCCATCCTTCGCACTTGAGATATAGCAGACTCAGTGCCAAAGACTAAAACTTTCTCCAAACCATTTATGCCCCAGAGGGATCAAGACATGAAGCCATTCTAGAGAGAATGGAAGGGCAAGGAGAAGTTGGATGATGAGACTAGGTGAGAGTTTACGAGAAATAAAATTTTCTTCAGTTGCAGAGATCCTTGGGTCCTAGGGCACAGGTGCATGGGGAAGGGAGAGATTCATTATATTGAGGTAGCAACAGATAGCATGGACAGTGAGGAGGAGGAGAAGGATAGTGGATCCACTAGTTCAAAGGAGGAGTCAACACCAGTATAGGAGTATCCTCCCCGTAGACCACCGACACCAGTAGGAGCCCATCCTCCAGTAGTCCCACAACTGCCAAAACAGGCTAACAGGAGGAAACCCACAAAGGGAGGTGTCATAGCGATCCTTTCTGATGTTCCCAAGCATGATACCCTATGTATCAAAGGGATTATTCCGGGGCAATGGGAAATCACCCTGATAGATGGTGGGGCCACCCACAACTTCATAGACGCTTCACTAGTATCGAGACGACCACTTCAAACAGAGGAGTTTGAGGGGTTTGATGTTGTGCTAGCAGATGGCCAGACAGTGGAGTGTCTAGACAGAGCTCCAAACTTAGAGATGAAGTTGGGCAACTACATAGTGAGAGACACATTTTATGTGGTTGACCTATCAGACATAGATGTGGTGTTAGGAGTTTAGTGGATGATTACCTTGGGAAAAATCACTACCAACTACCAAAACTTGGAACTGGGATTCAGAGATCAGGATGGGAAGAAGGTTGGTCTAAGAGGTATGTCAACAGGAGCACCCGGGACAATTTCAGCCAAGAGGATGGAGAGGATATTTAGACATGGGGAGGTAGCATATGCCATAGAATGCTTGATCACTACTCAGAAGGATTTGGAAGGTCGACAACAATACCATACAAAGATCAAGAATTTATTGGGACAACATCAGCAATCCTTTGAGGCAATTCCACCAGGGAGAATACCTGATAGGGGGTTTGAGCACGCCATTGAATTGGAGGAGGGGGCCAAACCTATGATCACATCCCCATATCATCATCCTAGGAGGTTCAAGGATGAGATAGAGAAGGCAATCAAGGAATTGTTGGTGATGGGACACATCAGACTAAGCAACAACCCATTTTCTTCTTCAGTTGTCTTAGTTCTGAAGAAGGATGACACCATGAGGATTTGCATTGATTACCGAGCCTTTAACAATAAAACAATCAAGAGTTGATACCATATCCCACGCATTGATGAGTTGATGGATGAACTGGATGGGGCAGTTTTCTTCTCAAAAATTGATCTACGCTCTGGATATCATTAGATCAGCATCTGAGAGAAAGACATAGAGAAGACGACATTTTGATGTCATTTTGGACACTTCGAGTTTATGGTAATGCCATTTGGGCTAACCAATGCACCCACTACATTCCAGTCTTTCATGAACCATATATTTAGGGATCAGTTAAGAAAATTATTCTTGGTTTTCTTCGACGACATCTTGATCTATAACTGGTCATGGCAAGAGCATATGAGGCACGTGGATGAGGTATTGAGCATCATGGAGGCACAATCATTATATGCCAAAGAGTCCAAGTGCGAGTTCGGTATGATAGAGCTGCTTTACTTAGGCCACATCATTAGTGCAAAGGGGGTACAGGTGCACAAAGAAAATATCAAGGACATTTTGGATTGGTCAACGCCCAAGAACGTGACAGAATTGAGGAGCTTCTTCGGGTTGTGCAACTATTATAGGCAATTCATCTGAGGTTTTTCTCAGCTTGGAGCACCGCTGACAGATATTACCAAGCATGGGGCCTTCATATGGATCGAGAAATCACAGGAAGCCTTTGATCACATGAAGGAAGTCATGGGAACTTGTCTAGTGTTGGCACCACCAAACTTCTCCCTACCATTTGTACTAGAGTGTGATGCATCCACCAAAGGGATCGGTGCAATTTTGATGCAGGGAGGACACCCCATTGTATTCGAGAGCCAGAATCTTAGTCAACCTAAGAGGTTGTACTCCATTTATGACAAGGAAATGTTGGAAATCATGCATGCCTTGACCAAGTTCAGACAATATTTGGTGGGAAACAAATTAGTTGTCAAGACCGATCACAACAGTTTGAAGTATTTCCTTAAGCAGAAGGACCTCAGTGAGTGCCAACAAAAATGGGTGATGAAGATATAGGCATTTGACTTTGACATAGAGTATGTCAAGGGGAAGAAGAACATTATGGACGATGCACTATCGAGGAGACCTGTGGCATGTTATTTGATGGAGATTTCAATAGATTGGAAATCCCACTTGTTAGTGGAATATTCCAAGAACAAGTTCGCTTGTGAGGTGATGGATGGGTAGATATAGGATGACCAGTATAGGGTCATTGACGATGTCATATTTTACAAGGATAGAGTCTACTTGGTGCCAGATTCAGGGTTTAAGAAGAAGATCCTCACTGCAGTTCATGATTCACCTCTAGCAGGCCATCAAGGGGTTTTCAAAACCTATAGACAAATCAGAGAGAGGTTCTCATGGAAGGGCCTCAAACAAGATGTTATGAGACATGTTGGTGAGTGTGTAACTTGCTAGCAGAACAAGTCAGAGCATTCTCTTCCAACAGGGCTGCTTCAGCCACTCCCCATTCCAGAGCATAAATGGGAGAGTATATCTATGGACTTCATCACAAGTCAACCCAAGGTCCAGGGTAAGGACTATATCTATGTAGTGGTCAAAATATTGACCAAGTTTGCTCACTTCGACGCCATAATGAAAGAGTACAACATAGTTCAGTTAGTTGATATTTTCTTTAGGGAGGTATTCAAACTTCATGGGTTGCTGAAGAACATCATCAGTGACAGGGACAATCAGTTCATGGGACATTTTAGAGAGAGTTGTTTCGATTGGTGGGGACAGAGTTGACACCTAGCACCAGCTATCACCCTCGGACAGATGGGCAGACTGATATTGTCAATAAGTGGGTTGAAGGGTATTTGAGGAACTATGTAGGAGGACAACAGAGAACATGGGTAAAGTGGTTACATTTAGGAGAACGTTGCTACAACACCACCTTCCACATGTCCATTGGTATGACACCTTTCCGAGCATTATACGGATATGATGCTCCCACTCTCATAGACTTGGTCTTTGGGGAGAGAAAAGCTCCCAAGGCCAAGGATTGGATCATAGAGAGTTAGGAGATTCTCAAGTTGTTGAAAGAGAACCTGCAGATGGTGCAAAACTGACAGAAGATAAGTGCAGACAGGCACATGATAGAGCGCATCTTTGAGGTTGGAGATTTGGTTTTCTTGAGACTCCAACCCTATGGACAGTCATCTCTGAAGAAGAGTGGGGCCGAGAAGCTCAAGCCTAGATTTTATGGTCCTTACAAGATCATGTGTTGAGTAGGTGAGGTTTCTTATGAGCTATAGCTTCCAGAGGAGAGAAAGATTCATAACATGTTCCACGTGTCTTGCCTCAAAAAGGCAGTGAGACAATTCAATAGCACATCAGAGGAGCTTCCCTCGTTGGATGAGGAGGGACAGTTGGATTTAGTTTCAGAGGATTTTTTGGAGTTTCGGGAGTGGAAACTGAGGAGCAGGGTCATCAGAGAGTGTTTGATCAAATGGAGAGGGATTCTAGTAGAGGACGCTACTTGGGAGACAGAGCAGGTAATACAACACCCTGGACTGGTATTTCTTGAGGACAAGCAATTTTGGGAAGGGGGGATTGTAATGTCCCTTTCCAAATAGGAGCTCCATAGAGGAGGCTTAATGGTCTAAACGACCCTGTTAGAATATAGCCAGGGCCAAAGAGGGGTAAACAGGGTAATTAGAGGTCACTCCAGTCACAGGTGTTATATTCGAAAAGTGACATTGAGCTAAAAAGGGTTAAAAGTGCTTTTAAGTCATTATGAGCTAAAAATAGAAGTCAATAGTGAATTAGGGTTTCAACAGTGATTTAGGGTTTTGGAAGTCAACAATGAATTAGGTTTTTAGCATGATTTAGGGTTTTGGAAAGCTATAAAGGAAGGTTCAGTGACCTAATTCATCATTATGCAGATTATGAATTGTCATTCAGGAGAAGAGGCACATCTTAGGAGAGATAGTTCAGTGTATTCTATGAGGAAGACACCAGTTGGTTGATTTCGGTCTTGAAAGACACACCCTAGTCACTAGGAAGATCATCCAGGTCTTCCATCATTCTTCATTAATTTCGTAGTGCTCCCATATTCCGGGTATTATCTTTTAGTTTCTTATTTGTATTCCGGCTAAGGTCCTTTTGTCTTTTAATCTAGCTGAGTGTTGTTATTTTATTCAGTTGCAGTTGCTTATTTATATTCCATCTAATATACTTTTGTATTTTGATCTAGCTGAGTGTTGTTATTCTATTCAGCCACAGTTGCTTATTTGTATTCTGGTTAAGATTCTTTGTCTATTGATCTAGTCGAGTATTGTTAGTTTATTCAGCCACATTCAGCTATTTTGTAATCCACAGAGATATCATAATACAAACTTTGCAGTCCTTTGTCGCATTTATTATTTGTATGATCATTTATATGTTGTAAACCTTTGATCCTACACACACATTAGCAACATTTCCTAGACTAGCCAAGTCAGGAACATTACATGTGGGGCAAGCATGTTGTAAGCTTTCCGGTCTCCAAGGTTGAAGTCACTAAAATTCAAGGATGTGAGCTTATCCTGGTTGGTTTAGACTGCGTGTATCCCTTTTGGGAGGTATGTTGTGACCAAAGCATATTAAAAATCTTTGGGTGCACTGTCCCGATTGATGGCGCTGCTTATAGGGGGTAGTTAGGCAGGTAGAATGCTTGGAATCATCTTGGTAATCACAATATTGTCTCTATGCTTCGTTCTCATCTCTGTTGCAATTCTGGAAGTTCCTGCTCCATGAGCAGTCGATGGAGAAGCTTGAACTCCTCCTGTTGATGATGCTTGCACACCTGCAAACATCCTTCTTTCCAACATGATTTTCTTGGTCCTGAGATCAATGAGTACTTCCTTCGCAAATTCTTCAAGTGCGCTAAGCTCTTCAGACATACATGCTCGGGGTTAATATCGGGGTCACAATGATTTTAGACACTGCACATGAATGAACAACAAGGGTGCAATGATCATTGTATACACTTGCTAGTTTGTGGGCTTCAAGTAACATAGTAAATGGGGCGTTGTCCTCAATAAATTTAATAATCTCAAAGTCTTCCTTTGTCGAAGTTCCATTGACTATCATAGGTCTCTTAGCGAGATTTCCACATAACATCATTAGTTTTCCTCTTAATAGTCCTATTCCTCCTAATGAATGGATCATAGCAGGCTTCCCTATAGCTTCCCAAGTTCTTTTTGGTATAATGTTTACTTGTGTCTCTTCACCAAGGACAGAGTCAATGTTGAAGTCTCCTATTCTTGCTTCAATGCATTATTTTTATTTAAAGACCTCTGATAATATAATATGTCAGTGATCATTCAAGGTGTCTTTCATTTGTAGTAATACCTTCTCTGATTCCTTATGGGTTTCTACTATTTATTGATTTGCCTTAGGTTTTTCTTCATTCAGATTCATTCTTTCAAGATTAGCAATCATTTTGGGGCAATCCAATACTTCATGGTCCAAATCTTTGCAACATAGGCAACTAGATCTTCCACCAGGGCATTCCTTAGCTAGATGGCCTGGTTTTCTACAACTGTAACAGAGGGTTAACCCTATCCTTCTTTTATATGATCCACAGCCTCTTCTGTACTGCACACTAGGTGTTAAGAACCAAATATCAATATAGCATAGAAAAACCTTAGAAAAATTACTCAACGACTTGAAAAAGAGATAATTTTAGATAATAAGCCTCTTCGAGGGGGAAACCTCATTTTACCCCACTTAAATGTTCAAGTACAAGATGATTCAAAATGAAAATGTATCCTCGGTATATATAGGAGACTAGGAGGTATAATTACAACTAATGGCCTAAATCCGGCATAAATAAAATAACATTACTAATATAATATGCCCCAATTAAGGGGTAATGAGACAATATTAGGGCTTAACATGCCCCTCCCCTTGAGGAAAGTTTTGTCCACAACACTTGAGTAACTCTGGATGCTTCTGTATAAAAGACTCATCTTCCCAAGTGGAATCTTCAGCCGATAGTTTCCTCCATTTAATGAGATACTCTGAAATGGATCTATTCCTCAGCTGGTGAATTCTTGTGTCAGTGATGGCTTCAGGCTCCAATATGATTTTTCCATCCTCATCAAGTTCTAGAAATATAGTTTGAACTGGGATCTTGTTGCCTATAACCTTCTTTTAGCATGAAACATGGAAAACTAGGTGTACTCGTGAAGATGCAGGCAACTCCAATTTGTATGCCATAGTACCAATCTTTTGCAACACCTGACAAGGGCCATAGTACTTTGGTGATAATTTATTATCCTTCTTGGCTTGCTTGAGGGACATCTGTTTGTATGGTTGTAGTCTTAAAAACACCCAATCCCCTACTTCAAAACTTCTCTCACTACGATGTTGATCTTCTTGTTGTTTCATGTGATTCTGTTCCATGGTCAGGTTGTCCTTTAAGATTTGGAGAACTTGTTGTTGATTCTCGATGTGATCTTCCACTGCTTGAACTTTAGATTTTTCTCTTAGAGAAGAAGTGATGGAAGGAGGGTGGTATCCATAAAGTGCCATAAATGGTGTCATTTTTGTTACACTATGAAAGGAAGTGTTATACCACCATTCTACCAAGGGTAACCATTTGAACCATTGTGCTCGTTTACTAGAGACAAAGCAATGAAGGTAGCCTTCTAGACATTTGTTCACTATCTCGGTTTGTCCATGATATTGAGGATGATAGGATGAGCTATGAGCCAATTGAGTACCCAAAGAAGAAAATAATCCTGTCTAAAAATGTCCAGTGAAGATGGGATCTCTGTCACTTACAATAATCTTTGGGCTGCCATGTAGCTTTTGAATTGTCTCCATGAATGCGATGGCAACTGTACTAGCTTCGAAGGGATGGGAGAGTGTACAAATTGTGCATAATTGGTCAGTCTATCAAAAATCACCATGATGACACTCTTTCCTTCAGACTTTGGTAACCCTATGATGAAATCCATGGAAACCTCCTCCTAGTGCTAACTTGGGATGGATAATGGTTGTAAAAGACCTAGGGTCTTAATTGTTTCCACCTTATTTTTTTGGCAAACCAAACATTCTGCCACAAGCCTTTGAACATCAGTTTTAAGGCCACCCCAAAAAAAATCCTTCTTGACTCTATGGTAGGTTTTCAAAAATCCTGAGTGCCCTCCTACTGTAGAGGTGTGCAATTCCAATAGTACCTTTTGTTTGAGTTGGGAGTTGTTACATAAATATAAGTGATCTTTGTACCATAGTGAATCATTTTTCCATGTAAATGTATCTGATGCACTGGAATCCTGCTGAAACCTTTGAATGAGAGTCCACACTTTTCCGTCATTCTTCCATTCATCCGTTGCTTCTATTATCGAATCAGGTTAGATGATCGAGATAGCACAGAGAAAGGCCTCAACATCTTCATCCTTTCTTGAGAGTGCATCTTCCACAACATTTTGCTTCCCCTTTTTATAAACGATTTCAAAATCATAACCCAATATCTTGGTTACTCATTTTTGTTGTTCTTCTTAAGATAGTCATTGTTCCAAGAAGTATTTAAGACTATCATGATTGGTTTTGACCTTGAAGTGCCTACCTATTAGGTAAGGATGCCATTTCTTCAATGCATGTAGTATTGCCATCATTTCCTTCTCATAAATGGGTTTGTGTAAGTCCTTTCCCTTTAGTGGTCGACTTTCAAAATCCAGGGGACTTCTTTCCTGCATTAGGACAACAAAAATTCCATTTCCTGAGGCATCACATTCCACAATAAAGGTTTTTTTGAAGTCTGGAGTGGTCAAGACAGGAGCTTTACACATCACCTCTTTAAGTTTTTCAAAAGATTTAGTTTCCTCTGGAGTCCATGAAAATGCATCCTTCTTAGTTAGTGCCGTTAAAGGTGCTTCTATTCTTCCATAGTTCTGAACAAACTTGCGATAGTAGCCTATCAAATCAAAAAATCCTCTAAGATTCTTCAATGTTTTGGGAATCGGCCAGCCCATCATGGCCTTAATCTAGTTAGGGTCTACCTTGACACCTTCATGAGATACAATAACCCAAATACTCTACCTCCTTTACTCCAAAGAAACATTTGGATGGTTTGGCATATAGTTGTTGCTCCTTTAGTAGTTGTAGCACCTTGTCAAGAGGTCGCACATGATCCTCCCAAGACTTGCTATAGATTAGTATATCATCAAAAAATACTAACACAAATTTTCGAAGGAAGGTCTTGAAAATGGAATTCATCAACCCTTGGAATGTGGAAGGTGCATTTGTAAGGCCAAAAGGCATGACCGAAAATTCATAATGGCCTTCATGAGTTCGGAATGTTGTTTTTGGGATATCTTCTTCATTCATTCTGATTTGATGATACCCTCGACGAAGATCCAATTTTGTGAAATAGATTTCTCCTTGTAGTTCATCTAACAATTCATCAATGATGGGAATGGGAAACTTATATTTAATAGTGATCTTGTTGAGCTCTCTATAATCTGGACACATATGCCATCAGCTATCTTTCTTGAATACCATTACCATTGGTGCAGAGTAAGAACTTTGGTTAGGTCTAATAAGGCCAGCCTCTAACATTTCTTCAACTATGCGCTCAATTTCACTCTTCTAGGCATAAGGGTATTTGTAGGGCTTAATGTTACGAGGAACACTCCTAGGAATTAGGTGAATTTCATGATCATGATTTCGAGTGGGTGGAAGACCTTTAGGAATATCTTCAAATACTTTGGAATGCTTATCAATGATCCTTTTGAGATCTTGAGGAATAAATGGCTTAGATGTTTTAACATCTAGTGAGCATAGTTGTGCAATAACGCCTTGATGCCCCTTTTTCAATAATTTTGTTATGCCATTAGAGATTATCACCTTACCGGGTTTCCCTGTGATACCTCTTAACTCAATTTCTTTTCCTTCCAATGAAAATTTCATGAAAAGTTCTTGAAAATTAAAAGCCATTCTTCCTAATGATTGTAACCATTGGATTCCTAGTAAAATATCTGCACCACCCATGGGTATAGCAATCATTGGACTATTCATTACATATTCCCCCATAGTAAGATTGATCTTATTGCATTTTCTTGAGTCATTGCTAGTTCCTCCATCTGCAATCATTACTTGAAACTATGGTGCTAGATATGCAAAGCAATTGAGAGCTTTGGCTAATTTATAGTGAATGAAATTATGAGTACTACCAGAATCAATTAGGACTATTACCTTTTTTTTTGTGTATCCTTTGATCTTGAGGGTTTGAGAAGTACTAATTACATCCAATGCATTACACGATATCGTGGGAGTCAAATCTTCAGATGCAATTGCTTCTACATTTTCATCTTGAGATGGTTCTTCTTCTTCTTCTTCACAATCTATGTAGAATAATTTCTTCTCACCACACTTATGTCTCTTACTGTACTTGCTGTCACAATTAAAGCATAAACCTTTTTCTTTTCTTTCCTCCAATTGTTGAGGTGTCAACCTTGTAGGTTGACGTGTTTTAGAAGAAGGAGCATTATTCTCTCTATAGATGTTAGGATTGGTCCTTCTAGTAGCCATAGCCATATTTTTACTTTCAACATTTCTTGCCACCTTAAATGCATTCTCCAATGATTTGGGTTCCTAAAGGCGAACCTAAAGTTGAATTTCATCCTTTAAAGTTCCTATGAATACATCAATCAAGTGCTCATCTGGAATATCGGTTACCTTTATATTCAATCTTTGGAAGTTCTCAACATGCTCAGTAACTGAACCCTTTTTCTATGGATTTATCAATTGGCTAAATAAGGTATTGCTCCTTGTATCCTCATTGTGTGATATCATTTATTCCGTGAAAATTGTCCAAGTGACAAGTGATTTGTGAGAACAAAGCCATCGATACCATACAAATTGATTAGGTTCTAAATATAAAGAAGCAATTCGTACCTTTTGTGTATGT
>JASDQU010101840.1:368553-443255 GCA_032191745.1 Picea mariana
AAAACAAATATTGCTCAAATCAACTTGTTCATTCTGATATAGCTTGCTTACCCTTTCTGCTGATCTACACCGCATTCTTCAATGTCTCTGATCTGTTGCTCTGCTTCACTGTCCTCTGCAGCCCATTCTCAGCTTCTTCCCCTGTCACGCAGATTCTCCTATTCCTTTTCTCTCCTCAGAGCTCTCTCTCTCTCTCTCTCTCTCACTTCAACAACACCTCCAATCTTTGTCTCAGTGAATTATATTGTTTGTGCACATGCAGATATTTTTCTTGCTTTACTCAACTCCAACTGCAGTTTACTTTTTCAATCTTTCTTCTACTTTTCGCATGCCATCATTCTCCCTGATTTTCTGAACTGGCTCTTTGCATGCCTCCTCTACGCATGCCACATCATGCAACGTTCTGTTCTTTCTGTCTTAACAGACAGTCTATTTTTAGACTGAAAGTCCTGCCACCGTCCAGAGTAATTAGAGAAACACAACTGCCAAAATCTTCCAGACTTGTCAATGCAGATGAAAGACCCCCGCAAAACCCTGGATTTAGACCAACCTTTTCCTAACTCAGAATATTCTACTCTTCTTGGGTTTGCATTAAACCCAGGGATAACACTGATCATTGGCCTGGCAATGTTAGGCTGCGTTGGTTGTGCATTATAACCATTTGACGCTGGCCACACCAATCGCATTGTGAAGGGCATCGTTCGTGCATCTCTTGAAAAATCGAATGGTAACCCAAGGAAGATTTTTAATGGTTTCTTGATGCTGCTGCTAGTCATGGCTGTGGCTAAGGGAGAGCCAATGGGCAATAGATGTATCCTTCTTGATTTTATCAGCAAGGATCCCCATGGGCGAAGGCTGAACTGGAATTCCAATTGGGTCGTCTCACAGAGCTCAGAGTTCTTTCCCTGAGATCAAAGTTGTTGAATGGTCCTCTGCCTTCAGATCTTGCAAATGCCAAGTGATTTGAGAAGCATCTATCTTCAGCATGCTTTCTGGGCCATTGCCTCTGTTTCTGTTTTAATGGGGGCGCTTGAATCAAATGGATCTTTCCTTCAAACGTTTCAATGGGTTTATTCCATTTTTTTTCTTTGAATAACCTAATGCATTTCAATGGGTTTATTCTTTTTTCTTGAATAACCTAAACGCATCTTGGCGGTATCCTCTTGTAGAACAATTCGCTGAGTGGAACCCAATCTCAACATCCCCACTTGGATATTGCTTTGTCATCATCTAGCTTCTTCTGCCAGTTCTCTTGTGCGTGCTCCATTCGCTGAGTGGAACCCAATCTCAACATTTCACTGAATGGAACCCAATCTCAACATCCCCACTTGGATATTGCTCTGTCATCATCTAGATTCTTTTGCCAATTCTCTTGTCCGTGCTCCATTACCAATAGATTGCCATCAATGACAACCTTGACAGTCCGCGTCATCTCTGCTACAGCCATATTTCCAACACAACTCTTCTTCTTTATTATCATTGGCCAAGCGGTTACAAGCACAGAGCCACCAAACCCTGTGGCACATAGGACATAATTTCTGTGCAACTCGCTATATCCTTCTTCCTTGCGTTACAACACAAATCCTTCTAGGTCTCCACATAGGGACTTGCACTAAGCTCTGCAAGCCTATAGAATGCATAACACCTTGATCACACAGATCTCACTTGGCACATAGCCTATATCACATAGATATAATACAATGCTCTACTAGATGCCTAGATGTCTATTTATACATACAAAAGTGGGCCTAAGAATGGGTAAACCCACGGGCTGACATCCCTTTCCCATTACATATTCCCAAAACCCAAAAAGGAACCCAAAAGTGGGCCAAGATCCCGTGATCTCTGCTTCGTCTAGTGCTCCATATTCAACAGGCTGTCAAAGTCCCAAAAATGGTCAAATATGACCAAGTGTTCCCAAAACTTGGTCAAGGGCCAACAGTACCTACGGATGACGGGAATCAAGACCATGGAACTCATTATTTCGATTCAGGTTGTGATGGATTATTTACGATTTGTATTGACACATAGATCCACTTTCTATGTCTCGTGGCTATGTCTGAATCTGAGTTTTTCTATGAGCATAGATCCACAATGTATTCCTGGTGGCTACGTAGAATCTCGGTGACATGGATCCATAGTGTATGATTGGTGGCCATGATTGACATTTATGATTTAAATCACTTGTAGTCTGAGAATGGGAATGCCTACCTCAGAGATGGTATAATATTGCGCAGATGCTTGGGTGTTTGCAGGTTTTCGATTGGTGCACTCATTTCCAACACACACACATATTCTACAAAGTATTTCGGCTAACATGAGTTTCAACCTCATACTTTGGGGGGCATTCAGTTACACATTATTTTATTCACCCTAGTGATGTTTCTACAACATGTGTTCAGGCTTCCAAATGAACCTTTCTTCATGATAAAAGTGACTAGCTCCCTCTTCTACAAAAATTGTTTTTAGAATGTTGCTACAAGCCAACCATAAGGTATAGTGAGGAAATTCCTGATCCCTACAGGCTGTCATGAAACTGTCTTGTGAAGTTTCCGCAGGCTGCACTATAGCCAGTGTGCGGTGACATTGGAAGACTGAGAAAAGGTTGAATTTCACGAAATTTATAGAAGGGATCTTCTAGCATATGAGGTGGCATCTGTATGGTTGGGATCCTACTCGCTTCTCTGATTTGGTTGGATCATCCTAATCTCTTTAACCATCTGTCTTTATCCTATATAATGATGGATTTCTCATGGAAAAGGTTAAGAAAGTAAGCAAGAGAAAACAAGGAATTAATGAAGGAATAGGATGAGAATTGTGTGAGGTATTCTATCTCTATTGATGTTTGAGGTATTCATCTTTCCATGAAGTTATTGTGGATCCTATTCATGCAACTTTGGAGCAAGTGTGTGTGTTGGATCAAAGGGCCATCGAAAGGGAACCTTACAACTTCAAGGTTGTTTAGTTGTATCGTCCACTTTTACTTAATATAATAGTGGCATGTTTCTTTCCCATAAAATCATTCTCATTTTATTACATGACTCCTTGATCACATTTGTAAGTTTTTATTGAATATACTATTGTTGCTTTCACTTTGGTTGGTTTGTGTTTCATTGCAAATCCAATATCACAAGAGCACCGGAGCAGAGAAAAGATACCAAAGACATAACGAAGCGATATTCAAAGGTATGCCACTCATCTCTTGTTTCATAGTAAATTCAATGATTAAATCTTAGGTAAAGCATCATGCCCTGTCTTGTTTTGTTCTAGATTCAAGCGGATCTAGGGAGATCACTTTATGTCGGCATTCATTGATTTATCCAATAACACAAGCGATGCCCTCATTTATATATTTGATCTTTTCGATGTAAGCTAGGTTGGTTGGAAAATTTAGTATAGACCATAGCTATTGTATGTAATTTGAGTTCGACTGAAGCTTAATGAGAAAGTCCTGCAACTTTGATGAAAAGATTCTATTTGTAGCAGTTGGATGTATTGTTTTCTCTTTCTTGTGTATGTGCCTCCTGTTATATTTTTCCATATCTTTTTTCTGTCTATTTTAGAATGAATTTTCGAACCTGTGGATTCATTGCACATCGCCCCTTGTTTGCGCCACTTAGAAAAAATGTTTTCTTCTAAAATTTAACTCTGAATTCGCCTGCATTGGTGCTCTGAGTTACTTCCTTTATTTTCTCCCCACCACATTACGGTTTTACACTAAATACTGTTTCTCACTTAGCCTTATCCTCTCAAGTTCCGTCACTGAGTCATTTGTTTCTGTCATTTTCCTGAATTGAATCCATAGCCCAAGTCTTACTTTCTTGCGTCAATATAACTAGAACCCATTATATCAAAGGTGTTAAATATATCCATTTTTTAAGAGCCATATCCCGTGCGAAGATCGTGCCTCTCAAGAGAGACCTCTCTAGATCCTAAAGGCTAGTTTTGAGTCTCAAAGTTGTTTGAAAAGGTTACCTTCATCGTCTGTTTATGAGCCAAATAGATTTACAGAGTGCTAACACATTGCATATGACATGAAAAGACAATCACTTGTAAAGAGAACGGAAAAGGAAAATAAAAATTACAATAGACACTGATGTGTTAATAACATTGGAGAAAACCTTGTTTGATGAAAAAAAGGCTCAAGGTAGTGAATTTTTGGGAGTAGAGATGGCTATCTCACATGCCACCATAGATAAATACAACGTGTAATAGAGAGAAGATGATGACATGAGGAGAGATCTAGAATCTCTTAGGCATTAGGTAGAATACTATAAGGATACTACTCTAGTTGTGTTAATATTAAAAGAAGACTTCTTAGAACAACACAACAAGTATAAGTTGGTTAGGGATGCATTTGTGAAAAAAATTGTAGATTACTAGGAGGAAACGTTATTGTGTGGCATGGAATATAAAAATATGATGAAATGGAGAGAAATGATAGCGAGGGAAGTAGATCAAATAAAATATATCATGGAGATTCAAAAGTCCAGAGGAGGTGAGGATCACCATATCAGGATTCTGATAGATGAAAACATCACAAGAATGCATGGAGTTGTAGAATATCGGGTGCACTTATATATTGATCCTAAAATAAGAATGAAAGAATGGTGGACAGAGTTCCTCAGATCATGGGAAAATATCAATGAGGCCATGATGGACCTTTAGCTACTTAATTTCGTATTACCAGACAACTTTCAGGATTTTGGGGGAAATAATGTCCTATTTCTTTTGGAATAATCGAAAATATGAAGAAAGTACCAAGGTGATCACTACCATGGAGAAAATCCAAATAAGATATTGTATGGGTGTCAAATTCAAAGTGACCGATAGGTTAGAGTGTCTAATTCCAAAGATTGACAAGTACATGCAACTTTTTAGAGAGACGAGGGAAATACTTAGTTCATCGATGGATCAACACCAATTCACATACATGAGCATGTGCAAGGACCTGTTTTCTCAATGTGCGGAGTTTGATGGTGAACATGAAATTGATCAGTCACCCAGTGCACTAGAATCTTATTATCATTATGACTTGTTTTATTTTTATCATTTTTTGCTTGAAATAGCATTTACTATGTTTAGTAAGTAAGTTTTAATAAATTTTTATTTAATTGACAAAAAAATATTTTTAAGCTTAATTCAGAGGGTTGAACGAGTCAAGGTGATTTTTACCAAATCTATGTGTGTTTATTTATGGTGGATTATTATGCACTTGATTGAATCATTCAAGCATCTAGTAAGAATTTCAAAACTATTAAAGTTATCTTGTGCATTTGAATAATTTATGGATACTTTTGGTAAATGATTAAATTTCCTTTATTAGTTAATATTCTTTTTTGTTACTTGGAATAGTTTAGAATTTTTTCTTATTGTTTTGATTCATACATTACTCTTTTATGTTGACAAAGCATAGGGTGTTCCACGAGGCCTCATTGGTTGTCTAGCCTTGTCACCGAGTCTCTGCCTATTTTTCAGTTGCGTCCCATGAGGATTTTGTGATCTAACATGTAGATTTATTTGGTATGGGTGGCTAGATATTGCAGGAGGTGCCTAAGGAGCATATCAACATCACACGTAGAGGGTAATATGGTCCATACGAGGACACACAATTTCCTGAGGTTTTGGCATCATTATGAGGTTTCTTGATTTTGTGTTAGCGGATGTTGTAGCTTCCTAGAAGCCATTAGATATGTGTTCTTAGGAGGGATTTAACAACTGTTTTTATAGACAATAAATATCTTTGTATTGTTTTGATTTGGGTTTTCAAGCCATAATAAGATTCCATAGGTATCTTCTCGATTCTTTGAGTAACTGGTGTATGTAATATTTTTGTCAATATTCATAACTTTGATGCATATGAAAATTATTTGTAAGAAGTTTTCAACTACCCTAATATAAAGTGTTTGAAAAAAAATTACAAAGAGAAAAACAAAATTGGGAAGAAACCATTATATTCAAGCCTATCCTAGTTGGGGCCATTACAGTGGTATCAGAGCTGGTGATTTTTCCAGCCTGTGATTACATTAACTCCTAGGAGAAAAGGGCATGGAGGACAACCCTTTAGAGATTCACTAAAAAGAGATCAAATAGAGTAAGAGCCAGAAGGAGGCACAAGGAACCATGGTAAGGAAAAAACCTTACAATTGTTGGGGTCCATAACCAAGGGATAGAAACAAATGGCCATCAAGTAGTGATAGTTTATGCAGTTCCTAACATAGTTCCTTACCAGCATCCAAGCGAATCAAAACCATGGGGGATCCAATGGGAACCAATTAGAGGGCAACCAAATAGGAGGTGGTACTTATGCATATGGTAGCAATAACCATACCCAAACTCAGGGTAGGTGTTTAAAGATCCATAGGCCCCTATTACCACAATTTGTGACAGGGTATCCTACATGAGAATAAGAGAAACCAAATTAGGGGCTCGATATTAATTCCTCATATAGGGAGTATGAGACACCAGATGAAGATATCCGAGAAAAATTTTCTTATGAGAAATTATATAGCCTCAAACAAAGGAACAAACCCAGGGAATGGAAGAGAGCAACACAAAACCAACATAACTTTGACCTCATGCGCAAGGTGGGGAGGTTGACTAACCCATGTTTTGATGAGTCTACCAAGAGCTCAACTAGAGCATGGGTATAGAAGTTGGACAATTACCTCCAAATTAATCCCATGATCGAGGAAAAAAGAATTAAGTATGCCACCATTCACTTGGAAGGAGAATATCACAAGTGGTGGTATCATGGGATGGTAACACTAGGGCACACCAACATCACTTCATGCATGGACTTTACTCAAGGATTGATGGACAGGTTCAAGACAAAGGATCTTGAAATACACTTCATGGAGTTTTGAGGCAGATGTGTACACTAGATGCATACATCACAGATTTTCATAGGATGGTAATCATGGTGACAAATATTTCTCAACAACGATTGGTGATGTTTTTCAGATAGGGTCTAGATAATCCCCTAAGAATATGGGTGAAGGAATTTGTACTCCAATATTCCACCATGAAGACTCATGATATGGAAGAAACAACAACCAATAAGGCACCAATGAAACCCTTTATCCCACAAAAGGATCAGGTGAAAAAACCTCCCCATAAGACATGGATGGGAAAGGACATGATGGATGAGGAGACTCAAAGAGAACTAAGTAGGAAGAATATTTTCTATAGCTAAAAAAAACTTGGGAGTCATGCCACCGATGCATGGGAAACAGTAAGGTTCGTTATATTGAGGTACTCTCCGACGAAGAAGATAATAGTGAGGAAGAGACCCACCACACAGAGGATGATAGACATAACTGTGAAGAAACACCACACATTGAGAGTATAGAGAAGGTGTCATTGTAGGAAGGGGTCAATAAAGTAACAATTTCTACACTTTCAGGATTCCCTAGGTATTATACTTTTAGTATCAGAGGCATTTTGTAGGGTCAGAGAGTTACCTCTCTGATTGATGGTGGGGCCACCCACAATTTCATCAATGCAACACTAGTGTCTAGAAGACACATTCCCACATAAGAATTTGAGAGATTCAATGTGGTGGTAGAAGATGGGTAAAACATGACTTGTACTCAAAGGATTTGAGGGTTAGATGTGATGGGAAACTACATGTTGACCAATGACTTTTATGTAGTGGATTTAGAAAATACCAATGTAGTTTTGGGAGTACAGTGGTTATATTCGGTTGGAGATTTCAAAAATTAATTATCAAATAATGAGGATGGAGTTCATTGACACAGGCAGTCAGCAAGTGATTATGAGAGGAATGTCATTAGAAGCACCTAGGGTCGTTTCTAACAAATGGATGGAGGCCATATTTAGACATGGGGATGTGGCATGTGTAGTACAATATTTTATCACCATACATAAGCCATCCCATGATCGATAGCACTATTATGAGGACATACAAAAGATGATTGGGAAACATGATAAATTTTTCAGGATACTACCAGTAGGGAGACCACTAGATAGAGGGTTTGAGCATGTCATCGAGTTATAAGAAGGAGAAAAACCAGTGATCACTGCACCATACAAGAATTTGAAGAAGATTAAGGATGAAATAGAGAAGGCCATATAGAAGTTTCTCAAGATGGGCCACATCAGGCCTAGCTCTAGTCCCTTCACCTCTTTAGTTGTACTGGTAAAGAAGAAGGATGGAACAATGAGGATGTACATAAACTACAGGGCACTAAACAAGAGGACCATCAAGAATCGATACCCAATACCTAGGATCGATGAGCTGATAGATGAGCTACATGGGGTCATGTACTTCTTGAAGATTAATCTTCGATTGGGGTACTATTAGATATGGGTTTTAGAGGAGGAAATCCATAAGATAGCATCCAGATGTCACTATGGACACTAAGAGTTTCTAGTCATGCCCTTCGGGTTGACTAGCACACCTACTACTTTCTAGTCATGTATGAACCATATCTTCAACAAGTAGTTGAGGAATTTCTTGCTAGTGTTCTTTGATGATCTACTGATCTACAAAAATATTTGGGAGGAACATATAGGGCATGTGGATAAGATTCTCAACATTATGGAGGAGCAGTCATTAATTTCCAAGGAGGAAAAGTGTGAGTTCAGACTAACAAAGATCCTCTATTTGGGACACATGATTGGTGTGGAAAGAGTAAAGGTGCATCATGAGAAGATCCAGGATATCTTATATTGGCCCACCACTAGATATATCACATAGTTGTGAGGATTATTTGGGATATGAAGCTATTACATATGCTTTGTGAAATGATTTTCACAATTAGTTGTGCCATTGAAAGACCTAACCAAGAAAGGGGATTTCTAGTGGTCAGAGGATGCACATGTGGCCTTTGACAAAATGAAGAAGGTTATGATAACTTTCCTACTATTATCACTCCCATATTTCACTCTTCCTTTTGTCCTGGAGTGTGACACATTTGGTGAAGCGATATGAGTGGTGTTGCTGCAGAACCAACACCTGATAGATTTCGAGAGCATAAATATAAGAGATCCAAAGAAGCTCTATATGACTATGATAAGGATATGTTAGCCATTATGCCTGAACTGGCCAAGTTTAGACAGTACCTGGTGGGAGGATACTTTGTGGTTAGGAATGACAACAACAACTTGAGATATTTCTTGGACCAATGAGACCTAAATGAAAGGCATCATAAATGGGTGAGTAAGGTGAAGGCATATGATTTTGACATTGAGTATGTAAAAGTAAATAAGAACATAGTTTCCAACACCCTATCCAGGAGACTTGCATTTTTCTCCATGACAGAGATATCAACGAAATGGAAGTCCATTCTCTTGGTGGAGTACTCGAAGAACACATTTTCTTGTGAGATGATGGAGGGTATTATTTGTGATGAAAGGTATAGGATAGTGGATGGCATCATATACTACAAAGACATGATCTATCGTTTCCTTGAGTCCACACTCAAGGATAAGATTATGAGAAAAGTACATGATGCACCACTGACATGGCATCTGAGGTATCAAAAGACCCACAGGAAGGTGAGAGAGAGATTTTTATGGAAAGGCCTCAAGTAAGATGTGCTTCAATATGTGAGAGAATGCATGACTTGTCAATTGAGCAAGTCAGAGCCTACACATCTCGTAGGACTGCTTCAACCATTGTCGATTCCAGAGAATAAGTGGGATAACATTTCCATGGATTTCATTATGAGTTTTTCAAAGATACATGGCAAGGACTGTATCTATGTGGTAGTGTACATGCTAACCAAATATGTTCACTTATTTTCCATTCCTTCATAATACATTGCATCTCAGGTAGCAGACATATTCTTCGAGAGGTGTTAAGATTACATGGTATTCTGAGGAATACAGTCAGTGACTGAGATAGTAGGTTTCTCAATGCATTTTGGCAAGAGTTGTTCAAGTTGACCGAGATGAAATTGACACCTAGTACCAGCTATCAGCCCTAGATAGATGAGGAGACTGGTATAGTAAACAAGTGGATTGAGGGGTACCTGAGGAACTATGTGTCAAGGAAACATAGGGCATGGCTAAATTTGTTTCATAACATGGAGCATTGATCCAAAAAGGATCCAAAGAAGATTTTGGATCCTTAAACAATCTAAATGTTCTTTTGGTGTCTTATAAATGGAAGATTTTGGACACAATGTGAGTGGGGTGTGTGTGTGTGTGTGTGTGATCTTAAGAAAATTGGGGTGATGAGAGATTGGCCTTGGCTCGAGACTTTCACAAGTTTATAGAGATTTATTTTCCTTATAGGCTACTACAAGAAATTTGTATAGAACTATTGGAAAGTTGCAACTCCACTCACCACATTACTAAAAATTAATTCCTTAAGTTGGAATGAGATAATGAAATACGCTTTTTAGTCTTTAAAATATGATAGTTGTACTTCCCCAGTACTAGCCATGGGTGACTTCAATAATTCTTATCTCTTTGAATGTGATGCCTCTCACAATGGAATTGGGACAATATTAATGTGAGAGGGATTTCTATTGGCCTTCACAAGTAAGAAATTATGTGATAGAAACTTGGGAAAATCCACCTATGATTGGATATTCTTCATGTAATTAATAAATTTCATCCTTATTTGATAGGGTCATCATTTCCAAACTAAAACAAATCATCACATCTTGAAATATTTCTTGGAATAGAGGTTGTCATTCCCATAGTAGAAAAAGTGTGTTACTAAATTGTTAGTCTACAATAATGAGATTATCTACAAGAAAGGAAATGAGAATGTGGTGGTTGATGATCTATCTAAGAAGTATGAAGATGATGGTTCCTTATTTTCCTTATCTTTTCCAATACTCAACTGGGTAAAGGACACATTTCAAGAATGGTAGCTAATGCCAATACAATGCACATGATCCACTGACTACATGCCAACACAAATTCACATCCATGATACACTTGTAAATATGATGAGCTCTTCTATAGAGGGAATATGTTTTCAATCCAAGGCTCAATGTTTAAAATCCAACATGTTATCTGAATTACACTCCTCTCTCGTAGTAGGTCACTCGATGTTTTAAAAAACATATGAAAGGATTAAGCACACATTCTTTTGGGAAAGCATGAAGAAGGACATCGACACTTTTGTGGCTGACTGTGAGATTTGCCAATGACACAAAGGGTAAATGCTAAAGCCACCTAGAGAATTACAACCTTTACCCATTCCAACCACTATGTGGCATGGCATTTTTATAGATTTGATTTTGAGGCTGTCAAAATCCAACAATAAATCAATAATAATGGTATTTTTTAATTACATTTCTAAATATTCTCATTTTTGTGCCTTACAACACCCATTTAAGGCATCCACAATAGCACAAGTATTCATTTATGCCTAAATGAATTATGAATGATCATGACCCCATCTTCACTAGCAATTTCTAGCAAGTGTTTTTTTAGCTTCAAGGTACCCAATTAAATCTCAACACATTGCATCATCCCCAAAAAGATGGTTAGATGGAAGTAGTAAACAAGTCCTTAGAAGCTTATTTACATTGTTTTTCTTTGGACTAGCATGTCTAATGGGTCTAGTGGTTACCTTTGGAGAAATGGTGGTACAATACCACCTATCATGGTGCTTAGACTAAAATGACCCCTTTTGAAGTATTTTATCAATGAAAACCCCCATTAGTGATTTCTTACTTACTAAAATTCTATAAGGTTTAGGAGGTGGATAAAACCTTGATATCGCATGCTAAAATTCTTCATATCCTCAAGGATAATTTATTGTCGGCCCAAAACCACATGAAGAAATGAGGTGTTTCTACATCTTCAACCATATAAGTTGATATCACTCAAGGAAAAGGGCCACCAAAAGTTAGCACCTAAGTTTTATGGACCATATACCATACTTAAACATATAGGATTGATGGCTTATAAATTATCTATTCCTATCTATTCTAAGCTCTACCCAATTGTTATAGTGTCTTTCTTGAAGTAAGAGGTTAGGTCCAATTGTTGAATTAAAGCCAACTTCTCTAAATTGGATGAGGAGGGTTCCATTTGGTTGCATTCTAAGGATGTTTTGGACAAATGCAAACACCATCTTCACTAGTGCACTGTTTAGGAGGTCTTGATCCAATGGAAGAATAAAAAACCTTAAGACAATACATGGTATCCACCAATTTTCTCATTTCTAGCCTTGAGAACAACATTTCTATGTAAGGAGGGCATGTTTAGGTCCCACATTAACTCTCTTAGTGAGCACAATAGTGTGTTACTTATTTTATTGGGGTCATCTTTATTAACTAAGGACCATAAGGTAGTATAATGTGTAATCAATAATGTAAGTGGGCCTCATTAGTAAAGGTTCACTAGTTAGTGGTTGTGGCCTCATTAATGGAGGTATATTGGGTGGTTAGGGTTTCAGTTACTTACAAACTATATAGAGAAACAAACGTTATGTAATTGAGTGTTGAGTGGATATTCTTGTATTTGGATATTTGCTCAACTGGAGGTTTCCCCATTGAAGAGGGAAGTGAACATTTCTCTTAGATTTGAATATCAATAAATGATTTCTTATTGTTGTTATTTCCATATTTTGGTCATGTTTATTTTCTTTCCATAGTTATATTTCTATCTACCTTGATTTGAATATTTTGTTACAACTATTAAGGAACACCATACATAGCTTCAATGAGTGAACCCCATGTGATTAAGCTGGGAAGAATGGAAATATACTTTTGTTCTTCTAACTTGGCGTTAATGATTTTTTTTGCAATTCAAATTTCTCTTATTCTTAGTCTCCACATCGCTCCAGATTCTCCTTTTAAACTTAGTTATGACAACTCTTTTAATAATGTTTATGCCTTGGAGGACATCCTTCTCTATTCATTGATGATTTAATCAATAAATTGTATCTCTAGTCCAACCTCTTTTTAGCCTTGAGTGACTTTTATTGATGTTAGAAGTGGTGATAGGAAACCTCTCATTCTTCATGGTAATTAGGTTGTGCCTGTATATTAAGCATATCATCATAGACATACTCTCAATGGGAGGAAACCCAACTTCTAAAAGGAGGATGGGATAAGGGGTAGTGCACTTAATTTGAAGGTTATTTATTATAAATTGCTTCTAGAGATGCTCAATCTTCCTCCAAGTTTCCCTGGAAATACTACTACCCCAAACCTCATAGCCATACAAAATCAATCAAGTATTAAAGGTGTCATATAAGACCTTCTTGTTTTTCTCAAAACCAATATTTTGTAGTTCTACAAGTGTTTTCAAACCCAAAGTAAGCTTTCTAGCCTCCATTAATTCCTTTTTTAACATGATAGTTTCACTTTAGCTTATGATGAAAACCAATTATGAGATATTTATAAAAACAAACTACTTCCAAGTTGCTATTATCATAAATGAAATCAAGGTATGTGATTTGTTTTAATTTAGTGATCATTACATTGGTTTTATCTATATTTAAAGACATCTCAACTTTGGAATATTTGAGAATTTTAATCTCTCTTTCAAAATCATGAAAGGGACACCTTGCTAAAAGGACAATACCTTCTACAAATAAAATGACATCTCAACTTTGGAATATTTGAGAATTTTAATCTCTCTTTCAAAATCATGAGAGGGACACCTTGCTAAAAGGACAATACCTTCTACAAATAAAATGAGGATGATAGCTAATCTAATGAATATCATTCCTACATAACCTTCTTCCTCCAAACAATCCTTTAATTTATTAATATAAATACCAAAAATAGTAACAACTAAGGATAACCTTACTAATCTATATTAAAAAAAAATTTCTAACCAACTTTTGATATTTCTAAACTTAAAAATAACCCTTTCATAAAACATTAATGATTATAACCTTAATCTTAAAAAAAATCCAATATCTTCTAATCATTTATATAGATTATTTCTAAAAACCATAAATAAAAAAATTTAAAGTCAACAAAGCAATAAATCTTGCAACCCAAGTAATTACCCTTATGCAAATGATGTTTCTCATGCCACTACAATATGTTGGGAATTTTGTATATTCCCAATATTGACTTCTAGATTTGTGAGTTTCAACAAGATAATTATTTATAACTCATAATGATGGCTTTATTTTTACCTACTTTTTTGGTAAAACGCTTGTTGTACACAAAGTCACATCATTATAAAAATAAAATTTTAAAAAATAACACAGAAATAGGTTTAAAAATTCCCTTAATTTCCCATCTCTTGTTTGGTAACCTAAGAACTACGCTTGGGTAACTGTCATTTCCCTATGCAAGTCTTAAAAAATTCTTTGTACAATTTTTAAGGTGAGATGTCATGACACATACTCGTTGGCCCCTTGGCCACTCTTCTTTCCAAAAACAATTAATTAAGAATATGGAGACAACCGTTTGGACCCACACGCAAATGTTATTCCACTTTTCATTATTGTATGGTGCCCCACTAACAACTTCGAAGTTACATCTATTAGATGGATAGAAGTCAGAGGACGCGGTTAATCAAGTTGAACGAGATTGGATATTTAAAAAGGTATTTTGGAGATTGATTTTTTCAAATTAAATAAAAATTTAGTGATTTATTTAAAAAGAAAAATGTGTCGTTTTTAAGAGGGTAAATTTTCATGTTTCCTCATTATATTGGAGGACTCAAGATTTTAACTAGTCAAAAGCAGTTTAATAACATATTAGGACATGATTAATCGTGTTTAACCACAGATTGGATGTTTAAAAAGGTATTTTGAAGATAATTTTTTCAAATTAAATAAAAATTTCTTGATTTATTTAAAAAAAAATTGTTGTTGTTAAAAAAATAAATTTCAATTTTTTTTCCTTATTTTTGAAGAACCTAGATTTTAACTAATCAAAAGCAGTTTAAAATCATATTCTAAGACTATTATGTAATGGAGATATAAAATAAACTATTTTTTTAAGTAAAAGGATTTTTTTTATTATTAATTTCATAGAAAATTGAAATATAAAAAGAATTTTACTACGTTCCTTTAAATTTCCACATCTAGTCAAAAGCAGTTTAAGATCATAGTCTAAAACCATTATGTAATGGAGATGTGGAATAAACTATTTTTTTTAAGTAAAATAATTTTATTTCTTTATTAATTTCACAAAAATTTAAAATGTAAATTTTTTTTTTGTGTTTTTAAATTTTGATATCTTTTTATTATATTTGAAGACTCCAGGGTTAAGTCATGAAAAAGCAATTTAAGATTATATTTTATTTAATGGATATGTATAATAAACTATTTTTTTATTTTTTTTTATTAATTTTGATTTTAGTTGAGATTAAATTGCAAGAATTATTTTGGATTAATGGAATGACATATATTAACTATTAGATAGGGGTTTTTAAAGGTGCTAAATCTATTTTTACATTAAAAATAACAATTCTATTAATTCAAAATACAATTTAAGGAAAAATGACTTTGATGGTAAACTTCTCATTAAAAAAAGTTGTTTGAAAAAAAAATTGTTAAGAAAATACAATGTTTTATGGAAATGCACCTATACAAAATAAGCCAACTTTAATATAAGAAAAATAATACAAACCAAATTTGAATCTCAATAGTTAACTAACTTAAACCAAAATGTCATACTTAAATTTAATAAATTAACAAGATATTTTATAATGATAAAAATAATTCTACAAAGTTATAAAATAAGTATATCAATTATTTTTTTCTATGCATTTATACAATAATGAGAAAGAAAAAAAAAAAAAAAAACAAATTTATCTATAATATTGTATTATTAAGAAAATTTCATATAAAAATACATAAAATGAATCTTAACCAAACTAGTTATTCAATTCCAAATGAATTTTAACCAGAGTAATGTAATTCAGGTACAAGAGATGTATCACCATAGAGACATGAGGACAAACAAATAAAACTTTATGATATATACACTTCCATGAATATAGGCAGAAAGATAGAGTTTATATTTTTATTTGATATGGACATAGACTTTGTGAGAGAGACTAGACATTATTGAGATATTTTTGGAAAGAAAGTCTTTTTAAAGAAGAAAAAAAAATATTTGATATTATGGATGAGTTGCTTAAAAATAATGTGAGATATTTTTGAAAAGAAAGTCTTTTAAAGAAGATTTTTTTTTATTTGATATTATGGATGGGTTGCTTAGAAATAATTTGATTTTTTAGGATTGGTTCGATTTGTTGTTCTTTCCTTGTGCTTAATTTTCTTTAAATAGATAGTTCATGGATACAATTTTTGTGATTTCATAGTATATTTATGGATGGTGAGTTTCTATGTTTAGGTTGTAATTTTCTAACTTCTCTATTGTTATTATAGAGTTCTTGCTTAGCATATTTTTTACTGTTATTATGGGGTCTTGAAATACAAGGAGATTTTAATGGCGTTGTCTAAACGTTTTAAGTATTGTTTAAATTGCTTTTCTAAATGTATAAATAGATTCAGCTTGGAAAAAAGCTCCTGGGCAATTGGATTATACAAACTTAACCACTCGAATCCGCAAATTCAACAATTTCTCGACTTATTTCGAATAAAATTAAACGAATAATATGATCCAAAAAAAAGCCAAAAAAACTAATCAGTCTCACGGAGCCAAAGCTAATCAATCTCATGCCTTCAGTGTAATAAATTTCATATTGAATCAATTTGAACTTTCTCAATCTATACTATTACAACCTTATAACACAATCAAGGAAATACCAAAATCAATAATAATCATTCCACTTCTAAACCCGATAATAGAAATAAACAACTACACATTCATATAAATTTCATATTAAATCAATTTGAACTTTCTCAATCTATACTATTACCTTATACAACCTTATAACATAATTATTAGCAAAATAACAAAATCAATAATAATCATGATCATTTAAGTTTCTGTGGTGAGAGAATTGTTCAGAAAAAGTCAGAAAAACCACAGTGCTTTTGAGAGCTTGTCGACGTTTCAAATCCACAACAACAGGATCCATCTTCAGGACAAAAAAGCCTCGATAGGATTTTTTGTCCTGAAGATGGATCCTGTTGTGGATCCGAAACGTCGACAAACTCTCAAAAGCACTGTGCTTCTTCCGACTTTTTCTGAACAATAATAATCATTCCACTTCTATGTCGTCCTGTAATGAAAGTCCTCCTATAATGGAAATGAACAACTACACATTCAACTTTTAAATCATGTAATGAAAATTAACAACTATACAAACAAACACTATAAAGCAATTTATCGAACTTATACTTTTTACCTATGAATATATATCCTTAACCAACTTGAACTGGCAAAGTACCAAAGTCATTGATAATCATACAACACTTCGGTTGGTTCCTATTAGAGATGTACATATGCACATGGCACCCGGAGGGGTACTAATCGAATTTCATTTGGAGCTAAATTGTTTCAATGATTTCGAGTTCGTTTGTTTGTGAATGGTACAGTATTGGCTTTCCCTTTTTCAAATTCAAACTTTTTTTTTTTCGGTCCAATCTCTTTATTTATTTCTTGCTTGGACCGCACGGCATCTATTGTCCCTCTCCTTTATATTACAGAGCAGGACGGGGTTGCGCCGCATTCTACATCGTATCAAAACGGCGAACAGCGGAGAGTTAGGGGATATAGCAAACTTAATTTGGATAGATGGAAGAATAAACTCTTTTTCGCTTTAATTTAGGTATTGCCTGATTCTGCTTGGGGCATGTTTCAATTGAGTTTTAACTACTTGCAGGTCTTTTCTTCCGCGGGACAGATCTGCCATTTGGGTTTTATTCCGCATTTGGTTTTTTGCCGGGTCTTCAGCATTTCATTTTCTGCTCATAACCTTTGATTTTCACTTTTTTTTGGGACACAAAGCATGTTTTCTATGATTGAATGTAGGAGTTTATCTCTTCTCTGGGTCTGGGTCTGTCAAATGCTTTTGTTCTAGCGAATATAGTCAGTCTAGTCTTGTCTTTTTGTAATCTACGTCTTAGTATGAGTTGTTTTTACACACAGGATTCAATCATTATGGAGTTTGTTCAGGCAGCTAATTGGGTAGCATGATTCTTCAGTCCCTTTTTTAGTAAAGGGATTCAGATTAAGTGTTTAGTTAAGGGCCTGTTAAAGCCGCCCTTGTCAGTAAATGGTTTCGTTAAGATTCATAATGGGTACCTATGAAAGAGACCGGCACATGAGCAGATTTAATATGATATCTTCCTTTTCTTTTTAGGATGCTCAAGTACTCTGAGGAAAGGAATTTCTCTTTCATTTTACGTTGTGACGATAATACCAAGCGCTGGCAGCTGCAATAGCGTTTAGATGACCTTGAAGATATAGTGGAGCGACTGTTTTCGAAAAACGAGTGAAAACAAGAGAGAAATTGCATCTACAGTGTAGAGTATACGTTTTATTGTTTGTTCGATATCCATAAATTGGTTCTGTATTTGTATGTATGGTGATTTAAGAATCCAATTACTTATTCCAGCGAAAGAATGGAGTGTTTTGTCCATGGAAAACTGCTAGCGGAAAAGCCTAAAACCCCAACGAGCACTTCTCAATTAATCAACGCCAAACTGGAAGAACATCGAATTCAACAATGTCATGGATGCGGTCACAAGATTGAACGCGAAAAGGTATCCTTATACAGTTTTTCCCTATTTAATTTGCTACCATATTTCATTAATTTTGAAGGAACATCCATTTGTGGTTTATGGCTTGCTTTAGCAATGTAGGTTTTGCTGTCATTTATGCCATTGTTGCAATAAATCAGTTGACTGTAGTGATAACGAAAGATATTTTGTTGTTGCAGCCAATTGGAGATTGTCCTGGCCTCCCTTCAGGAGTGAAATTTGACCCTACAGATCAGCAGCTTATACAACACCTTCAAGGCAAGGTTGGTGTCGAGAATTCCACTCCTCATCCTTTACTTGATCGTTTCATTACTACACTCGAAGGTGAAGAAGGAATCTGTTACACACACCCAGAAAGGCTGCCAGGTAGTTATTATAGTTAAAATCCCTCTTCCTATTTCATGAAAATGGATCAAATTCTATTTTGTAAGTCACTAGTATTTTAGGGAATCCGCCTGCTTTTTCTGTCTCTTTACAAAGTGGTGCAGCTCAGTTTTTAAATCATGGCATTGAACTGATATGACATGATGCACAGGAGTATCTCGGGAAGGGCCTATAAAGCATTTCTTCCATCGACCTTCCAAGGCATACACAACAGGAACCAGGAAACGAAGGAAAATACAGGCAGACTCCAATCATGACAATGAAGGAGAAACGAGATGGCATAAAACTGGCAAAACCAGACCTGTCCTGATCAATGGCAAACACAAAGGCTGCAAGAAAATCTTAGTTCTGTACAAGAACTTTGGGAAGAACAAGAAACCTGAGAAAACAAATTGGGTTATGCATCAGTATCATTTGGGTTCACAAGAAGAAGAAAAGGAAGGGGAGCTTGTCGTCTCCAAGGTTTTCTATCAGAGACAGCCGAGACAATGTAATTTCGAAAAGGCTGCAAATATTGGGGATAGGAAGGCTAGTGCACAAGTAAGTTAAATTTCTAAAAACCAAAATATGTGCTGACAGTTCCGTTTCTATACCATCTACCACAGAGATTTAATAGAATAGAGTAAAATGTTTTTATTTCCAATTTAAGGAGACCCTATAGGATTTATTGGATGAAGTAAAACATTATAATCAAATTTGTAAAACATATTCTACAGCTAGCTTAGCTACCATTCCCTTTAGCTTGTTTAGGATTTTACTCTTTAAAATTTAAAGAAGTGAATGGCAAACATCATACACTCAGCAGTAAACTAAATAAGTGCTGTATATATTATGATATATATTGTCAGAAGTATTTTCATATCCAACTGTATATATTCAACATATACAACATTTTGATTGCCCAAATGAATAATACCTATATAGAGAGGGGTATATCCTGTCAATATTAGTATTCATAATGAGAAGTGTCTGGAAATCCATCTCCAGATATATCCCAAATCTATATAACATTTATTTATATGCTGCTCCATACTTTCGAGATGTATATTGTCAATATCAATATTGATAGCTTGTTGAGTTTACCTTTCAATGCATTCCCAGAGTTATAATATAAAATGTACTGGCTTATATTTTGTGCTTCAAATACCAGTGCAATTTAGAACTAAAACTTTGCAACTTTGCTAATCATCTAATTGTATAATTTGTATTTGCATTAATTCGCAGGGTATCGATCGGAAGGAGCATAAGGGCTCAGAAAGTTCTGAGTGCAGTCCTCTTTGGCATCCTGGCAATCTAGAGGTGGGTTTGCGTTTGAGTAAGGAGAACCAGCTAGTTCAAGCTTCTGATCATGCTGGAATGCACCCTAATATTATTAAGGAGGACTGGGCCTGTAAGCTTGAAGAGTCCAAGAATGGTTACGTTGGTTTGGACGAGCATCATATAACGAGGCTGCTCCAGTGCCATGAAACACAAATGGACGGCATTTCAAACGCAAATCCACTCTCATATAGCACCCAGGAATTGAATGATATAGCAGAAGCTTTAGGTTTAAGCCTTAACGATCAGGAAGGGTCTGCTCAGAAAATTGATAGACAATTGGAGGACATTTTTATGTATCCGCCTCCTGAGGTATGATTGCCAATCATGAAAGCTCCATTTCTTGAACTACCTTATCTCAAAACATAGCCGTGCACGGCAATTATGTTTACGATATCAATAACTAATAAAACTTCCATGCCAGCTGCAGAAAACTTTGTCAAACAGTCAAGAAGCTGATTGGCTCGAGTACTCCTTTTGTCCAGATTCTTATAATGGCTGTTCCCACTATGGAGGACTGATTTGATTTAGAAGGTACACATATAATTTCTACTTTCTGATCACCTAATTAGCTATAAAAAGGTATAATAAAGTCTAAGCTGATTATCAGCAGACTGAATCCATCACTAGACAGACGGTTCCTTGACTTTACAACTTCCTTTATTAAAGAGCCAATCTAACAGAATATTTCTGATCTTTGTAAATTACAGGCACACTGTGTTGTACTGTAAACAGTAGTCCAATGACGTTGTCCATTGTTTGGCATTTAAGAAAGCGGTATTTGGCGCACCAGCACCGAGAGCCTCAGCATAATTTTCCAGAGAAGCGTTACACATTTATTTTTGTTCACTGTAAAAAGCTGCATTATCCTCGCTCCCTGCGAGATTGTTGTATACTTCTGACTATCTATTGAATTGAAAAACACAAAAAAGATTTCCGACGTATTTGTTATGGATAATAACTGCAAAGCATTCCGTCTCCATACAGTTTTGATTTAAAAATTCATATTAGTGGAACATGTATTCATGTTGAGATTTGGGTCCGTCTCCAGACAGTTTTGATTTCAAAATTTCATATTAGTGGAACTTGTATTCATGTTGAGATTTGGGTTTTAATGTCTTGAGTTATGGGGTGAGGCAATGTATAATAGATTTTTAGGGCGACACACAGGAAGTCTTAAGTCAGAATCCCACGAAGATTTTTATAGATAATTCCCAATGATTTACAGTAGATATCCCTTCCGTTCTTCCCCAGGAATACTGGTTGTATGCAGCGTTTTTCAAATAATAATAACATTATCAGAATTCTGATACTATTCACTTTTTTATGAGCAGATTATCAAATCAGTTTGTCTAGCTGTCTACTCAGAAGTGGTTGCCAAAGGAATGGACTTTCGAATCTAACCCTAAATAGCACGGCCGATCCACTAATCGAGCTACTGCAGATCCACAAGTTAAGCTACCTACAGGAACGTTTAAACAAATTCTTAACAATAAAATTTTTGTATTAACAATAATGTTGAATAATGTTGAGGTTCAGGTTTAAATTTCAAAACAATGCAGTTTTTAGAAGCAATGCAAATGAAACCTGTGCAAAGCTAAAAACACTGTACCCATTTGTATATAGCTTTGTTATTTGATTATGAGAAAATATTATAATGTAGATTTTCATTTGATTATAAAAAAATCAATCCTATTCAGGTAAGATGTTACATTCGACGAACCGACGATCAAACCATTACTCATAACACTCACTGGATCTACATGCAATTTTTTCTTGTGAGAAAAAGTGCTTTCGTGTGACAAGTCAGTTTTCTTCAGTTTTCTTCCTAGCCCTTTTTTTTATGTAAATGGAAGAGGTTAGAATACCTAACAGCTGCATGATCAAAACCGTTAAATACCAATTATCGATAGTATTCATACATTAAAACAAGCTTAATCAGAGATACATGAAATAAAGAAAAACAAACTATATAACTATCAATGTTCACTGAATGAAATCACAAATTACCACCGAATTTATAGAGCTATTAACAAAGGTGACCATCATGTGGAAATAATTTTTTTTATTGTCGTTTAAATTTTTATGTTTTGTTTTCAGACTAAAATATAAGAATTTTTTATTTTTATTTTAGCATTTGTTTATTAACATGTTTATGATATCTTTGTTTTTCAAGTAAGAGTAAGTTTATCTATGAGTGTTCAATATCTCATCTTGATTGAGAGTTCAATATCATATCACATTAGTCACTTGTAATCTGTTTGCAAAATTGAACTAAAAACAGTTAATAATATACTCATGTCTCAAATCTGTAAAGCATGATAACTTTGTTTTTTTAGTAATTTTTTTTTAAGTAAGAGTAAGTTTATCTATGAGTGTTCAATATCTCAATCAAAATATCATATCACATTAGTAATTTGTAATCTGTTTGCAAAATTTAACTAAAAACAGGTAATAATATACTCATGTCTCAAATCTATAAAGTATTGAGTACAGATGATTGAAAGGCTTTGACTAGTTATACCATAATAAAAATGAGCCTCAGACCTATTAATATTAAATAAAAAGAATTAGCCAAAATCCTATTACAACATAAATAAATAGCAACAAACATAAAACAAGAAACCAATGTGAAAGGAGAGTGACAAGCAAAACTAAGATTGACTCTAATACACATCTAAGTAGATAGATTGCTTTGGAGTGCCTTTAGCCTAAAATCCTAAGTCCTTCTAGTTTCCTTACTCAACAGTGGTTATGACCTCTAGGTCATTCACCCACTCAGTGTCTTGGATAAGCTTTTTCTTTCCAGAGTCTCCGTCCATGTAGTAGGGTACCATTTCCTAATTAGTATGTTAGTATAAGTCCACCATGAGAGAGTAGTGAGTGTTTTTATTATGGGAAAAACTTATATGTAGAGTAATATTTACTAATTCTTTGTTAATAGTCTCACTTAGGGTTCTTTTGGGCCTTGCACAAACTCTATCCTCAATATTGTCCAAATTTTGAATGGTAGTGGATGTCTTTATTAGCAAAAATCTTAACGATTTGGTATTTTCTCGCCTTGATATGGAATGGATCATTACATAATTCTTTATTTGTAGTTGTGATGGAACCTTCTTTAGATATTCTCAATTTGACAAAAGATTCAAATACTCTCAATCCAACAAAAGATTTGGATATTCATGGACCACCAATACAACCTGATATACCATACGATCAAGGTATTACTAATCATGAAGGAATTCTCAGGGAAAATTTTATTTTTCATATTATCGAGGATTGGAAGGGTACTGATTACAATATTTTGTCATCTATTTTGGTATTTTTTGGGTGGAAAAATGGAGCTATTGGCTTGTAGGGCCTGTTACTAACCAAAATTTACCCTAGGAGAAAAATTACCAACCTCAATGGGAGAGACTAGAGGCACTGCATCAAAGCTACCCATTGTCACCTTGGTATCCTTTCCCCACACTTCAGACTAAGGAAATGATGCTTCCCTAGCCTAGGGGGAATCCCTATGATTTATCTAGCCTAATCGGTTGTAGCAATGAAGAGTTACTTAGACTAGCTTGAGTAAGACAACTTGTAACATCTCTAGTTTTTATCCTTGTGAATTTTAATGTAATCGTGCAAATTAGGTTGGTGAGTCTATATGTTTCGAGGCAGAGAGCCTCTATTGGTAAATATGGTTGAGGGCCAAGCCATGTAAATTATACAATGAAATTATTAATAAAAATGCATCACTGATTGTGATACGAGAGGGACAATAATGTTAGGGGGCTATGATCCCATAAGAGAGGGGGCTAAAAGGGGGTCCAAGGGGAAACCGATGTTATTTTTCTACGTTAATATGTCATTACCATCCAATATTTCTTTGAATTATTAGACACTCAATATTGAGTGCATGTAAGAGGTTGCATGAGAGATTCAACTCACCTAGTAAAGGAAACATGGGCTAAGTACATTAATTTTTGGGAAAGAATGAGAGTCAAGAAAGCATGGAAGAAGAAGGACATTTGCGTAAGAGGAAGGGGATTTTTTACAACAATTTTGTGGGAATAACAAGAGGGGTTGTGTGTTGGAAAAGGGTACCATCCATGATGTGTGTAAGGGATGTCAAGAGAAGTATGCATTTGATGATGGAAATGAGGGTTCTGTACATATGAGTGAATTTTTGTGTTGAGGAAACTACATAAGATAAAGTGATATTGTTGTGGTGAGGAAAACTATTACAAATGGATTTCTTTGAGCCCCTAGTAGAGAGATTCCTGGATTCTCAATGTTGAGCACACACTTATACTGAGACAGGGCGGTGAAATAGTATAGGGATATCTTTTTCTTTTTAAAAATCATTAACCATAATGAAGAAGTCACATAAAAGCTAACAACTAGAATGTAAATGTGTTGAACCTGCACATAATAGATCTAGTTGGGAATTGACATACATAGTTGTAGGGAAAATAGAAGAAAAGAGAAGCAAGAGAGAAAGAATGGAAGAATTATCATTAACCAAATGAATGAATAATAATGTACACATGATATACTCTATATAACTTAACCAATGTGCACTGGAGGAGAAGCCAATGCACCATAGTGGTGGTCTGGAGTGATCTGGAGACACACCAACACTTACGGGAGTAAACTTCCACCTAGTCTAGTCTCTCGGGTAGTTACGGGAGTGAACTACCACCTAGTTGAGTTAACTAGTCTATCATTCTTCAGTTATATGACTGAAATCGAGTGAAGTGAGGAGGAGATCATGGAATCATGGGTAATGCACTAGTCTGGTGATGATCCCAAGGACAATGCGCATTAGTTGGTGATGATCCCAATGTATCATGTTGATAATCCCAATGTAGCATCTAGACTCCACTCAATTGATCAAACTGGAGTGAAAACTGAAGAGAATATTATCCCTAGAGGAATATTTTTCCTAAAATATAGGAGACTGAATAATCACTAATAAACATAGGAAAAAACTTATGAGAAAAAAATCCTAGGTGTGTGTGAAGTAACTCCAACACCCCCTGAACATCACTATGGTAAAAATAAAGAATGGGTCCCGACAACGAGGCCATGTTAGGTACCCAAATACAAAAGATACATTGAAATAAAGCGAGGAAAGAGGGAAAACCTCATGGGAACCCCCCCCCCCCCCTCAAGGTAGAATGTATGTAAAAATAAGGACAGAAAGTTGCTAGGCAACTGTGTCCTTCACTCCAAGAAGATTGTGCATAGAATGGAACTTCTACTCAGTGAAGGTCTTGGTGATGATGTCTACAATCTGTTATGTTGAAGAACATAATTACAGGTTGATGATACCCTCATGTACTAAGTCCCAGATGTAGTGCATGTGGATATTGATGTGCTTCAACTATTTCCTCTGAACTAGATCTTTGCAGAACTTCAGAGTTCTCTGGTTGTCACACCAGATGATGATCGAATGATGAAATAGAATGCCCAAATTAGTGAGAAAATGTTGTAGCCACATAACCTGAATGGTTATGTTAACTACCCCTCTATACTCTGCCTTGGCTGAAGATAGAGAAATAACATCCTGCTTCTTGCTCGACCAATAAATAGGCCCGGAACCAAGACTAAGTGAGTAACCATATGTGGATTTGTGATCAATGCTATCACCAACTCAGTCAAAATCAATGTACTCGATGAGGTCTAATGTAGAGCCTGTTGCATAATGAATCCCAAAGGTGATGCTGCCCTGTACATATTGAAGAATACGCTTTCCATCCTTCCAATGTAGCTCATGGGGATCCTACATGAACCTGGAGACTTCTCCAACAGCATAGGATAGGTATGTTCTGGAGTGTGTGAGATACAACAAGATCCCCACTAGCTATTTGTACAGTGTGTTGTCAACCAATGGAGAGTCTCCGCCATCCTCAAGTCAGAATCCTGATAGAAAATGAGTTAGGGAAGACCTGTAGTCTGTCATGTGAAATATCTCAAGGAGATCTCATGCATACTTGGCCTGAGAAAGTTTGATTCCTAATGCATCCTGACTGATCTTGAGTGCAAGGAAGAAGTGTAGCGAACCCATGTCCATTATCAAGAACCTATCATGAAGAATCCTCTTGACTACAACAATCATTGAAGTCAAGAAACCGATGATCAACAAATCATCAACATACATAACTAAGAGTAGAAGTGAATCAATCATCCTGAGCATGTAAACATTCAGGTTTGATTTACAATGTACAAAGTTTCATGACAACAGGTAGGAGTCTATCTTGGAATACCATTCCCTCGGAGCCTACTTGAGGCCATAAATAGATTTCTTCAGTCGAAAGATCAAATATGAATCTTGCATAAATCCCTGGGGCTGCTGCATATAGATCTCCTCAAAGAGATCACCATGAAGAAATGAATTATTCACGTCCATCTGATGGACTTCCCATCCCTTGGTTTTCGCAATGGCAAGTGTCAAACGTATGAAATCCATCTTCGCTACTAGAGCGAAGGTCTCATCATAGTCAATGCCATGCACCTGTTGAAATCCTTTGGCAACAAGACTGGATTTGTATTTACTAATCTGTCCATTCCTTACGCTCTTGGTTATGTAGACCCATCTGCACCTAAAAAGTTTCCTTCCTAAAGGAAGGGGAACCAGATCCCAAGTCTGGTTCTTGAGGAGGGAGTTGTACTCCTCCTGCATGGTGGATTCCCAAAAAATATTTCCAACATCCTCGCCATAAGACTGTGGATCTGAAGATTGAACCAAGAAAATATTCATGGGTGGAAATGGTTCAGTGGAAGTGAGTGCAAGAGGAGACTCGTAGAAATCAGATCGAGTCCTCCTAGTATTAGATGGATCACTAAAATGATCCCCTGCATCATGAAGAGTAGTCTAGGCCCACTTGGTCCTTTACTATGGCTCTGCATCTGCGTTTGCATGAACTGAATGTACATCTAACTGTACTAAATCTGTATCTGGATCATCTAAATCCTATAAATCAATACTCTCATCTGAAGAAGAATTGGCATGTGCATGTCCATCATCTATGACAAGTGGAAGAACAAAGGTGTTTGCATGCAGATGTTGAGGTACATGCAAGACACTTTCCTCGAATTGGACACTTTGCTCAATGATAAATTGGTCCGAGGAAAGAACAATAAGTCTATATCCCTTCACACTGTTGGGGTATCCAACAAAGATACACTCTGTGCTCTGTGGATCAAGTTCCTTCCTCTTTTCATAGGGAATCTAGGCCCATGCACGTGAACCGAAAATACGAAAGTGGGTCACTTCCGGTTTGAGGCTGCTCCAAGCCTTGTAGGGGGTCTTATACTTGATAGATTTATGGGGATATTTTTTTTGGATGTAGGTTGCACAATTAAGTGCTTCAACCCATAATCTTTGTGGAAGTGAATTTGCATGTAGCATGCAAGATGTCATCTCTTTTAAAGATCTATTTTTCCGCTCAACAACTTCATTTTGTTGTGGAGTATAGGGAACTGTGTGCTGCAATTGAATCTCGACCTCATGACAAAGATTTTGTATCTCATGGTTGACATACTTTCCCTTGTTATCTATTTGGAGGACTTTGATTTTGTTTCCTAATTGTGTCTCAAACAGGGCTTTGAAATCTTTGAGGTGTTGAATGACCTTTGATTTTTGCCTGATAAAGAAAATCCATGTGAAGCGTGAGAAATCATCAACAAAAATGAGCACGTACCTTTCTTTGTTGATTGATGGATGCATAAAAGGGTCCATAAGGTCACTATGGATCAGATCTAAAGGAGAGGAAGCTCTCCGAGTCTTTCCTTTGTTGAATTTCTCTTGAGTGTGTTTTCCAAAAACACATCCCTCACAAATTCCTTTGGAGAAGTGGATGTCGAGTAGACCATCAACCAATCCCTTCTTGATAATTTGTTGGTTATATATAAAATTTAAATTCCTGAACCTTTCATGCCATATCCTACTTCTTTCATCAGCATGGGTAAGAAGTAAAGCAAAATCTGGTTCAATAAATTCAAAAAATGTGTAAATCCTAGATTGATGATTTACCTCACCGGTAGCAACCCTGGAATTGGTTTGCATGTCATAGATATCCACTACATCAGGTGTGAATATGAATTTCTTTCCAGTGCCAAAATTTTTCATCTGATACATGGAGAGAAGATTGACGAAATGTTTGGGAACATGCAACACATTCTCAAAGCTTCCGTTGGTGATTTCAATCATTCCTTTGTCGGTGATCTCGACTGGAGAGTTGTCCCCCATCATAATGGGAGGACCTTTGCATTCATCAAATGAAGAATATAATTCTTTTTTGGAATCCATGTGGTGTGATTCTCCTGAATCTACGATCCAAGCATCGGGAGAGGAGTTGATGGCAATCAAAGCATGGCTAGAATTGTCTTTCTTGGGATTTTGATATTCTGGCTTATTCTTCTTCGCACCCTTGGGGATACAATCTCCAAGGTTGTTTTGCTAAACTATTTGGGTCATTAGAATTTAGATCTATTTTTTTTTCATACATGCATATTCTGGATGGAATCCTTTATGGAAGCATGTGCATTTCTTCCCTTTTCTTCCCTTTCTACCTTTGGATCTAGAGGCATTGTTGAAGGGTTTTGAGTACGCTTCCTTCTTTGGATTTGCATGAGATTTCCCTTTTTATTTATATTTATATTTATGATATTGATGACTATTTCCATATTTCACAATAAGTGCATACACCTTTGGACCTTTGATTTTTCCCATGTTGATGAGCTTGGTCTGCTCTTGTGTCAGAGATTTGATAAATTCCTTAAGAGAAGGCATCTTCCAGGTGGCTCTAGAAGTGAATTTGACTGAATGCAATGTGGATACAAACATTGAGAATTCAGGACCAACTTTGGAGAGAACGGTGAGAACCATTTGTTTCTCCTCCTTAGATTTATCAACCCCGCAAGCCTTGAGTTGCGACAGTAAATCCTTATATTTGGTAAAGAAATATTGGATATTGTCGAAGCTTTTTGGATCCAATGTGAGAAATTACACCTTAATCATGTGTCCCCTCCTCTCATCTTGTTTTCAAAAAATCCCTTCTATTGTGTTCCAATATTCATTGGGGGTTTACAGGAAGATATATGAAAGAAGAGATTAGGAGAAATGAGATTGCAAATTGTTTTGAATGCTTCATCCATTCAATTTAGATACTTGGATTTTTCTATGGCTGATGTTGGGTTTGTATTTGTTTTCATGGTTACCCTATACAATCCTATGCTTCGAAGATGCATGATCATATTCTCCTTCCATGCAAAGAAGTTGCAAGGTGTAAGAATGAATTCTTTTGGGAATTCCATTTTTTCACTGTCTTCAATCTTTGGTACTTGAAAAAAATAATTTGGTGTGGCCTTTACGTAGAATTATGTCGAAACTAATACCATGTAAATGTGTTGAATCTGGACATAATAGATCTAGCTATGAATTGACATACACAATTATAGAGAAAATAGAAGAAAAGAGAAGTAGGAGAGAAAAAATGGAAGAATTCACATTAACCAAATGAATGAATGATAATTTACACATGATATACTCTTTATAACTCAACCAATGTGAACTGGAGGAGAATCCAATGCACCATAGTGGTGTTCTAGAGTGATATGGACACACACACTAGTAGTTATGGGAGTAAACTGCCACCTAGTCTAGTCTCTCGGGCAATTACGGGACTGAACTACCACCTAGATGAGTTAACTAGTCTATCATTCTTTAGTTAACTGAATGAAACAGAGTGAAGTGAGGAGGAGATCAGGGAATCATGTGTAATTCTCTAGTCTGGTGATTATCCCAAGGACAATGCACATTAGTTGGTGATGATCCCAATTCTGCATGGTGATAATCCCAATCTAGCATCTAGAATCCACTCAACTAATTAAACTAAAGTGAAAACTGAAGAGAATATTCTCCCTAGAGAAATATTCATCCTAAAATATAGGAGACTAAATAATGACTAATAAATATAGGAAAAAAGTTAGGAAAAATAAATCCTAGGTGTATGTGAAGTAACTCCAACACAGAAGACACAAGATTTTACGTAGAAACCCTTTCAGGAGAAAACCACAAAAACTTATTTTTAAGATTTGTAGGCACCAACTCACTATTACAAATATTTGTAGGCACCGACCTAATGGAGACGCCAATCCCCACTAATGCATTTTTGTAGTGACCAACCTACTTTCAAGTTTTCAAATTATTCTTTAGAAGTTGAACATTTGCATTTCCTTCACATGTCTTCTTGTTTCTTTTGTCTTCACCAAAGCTGTTTCTTTTTCCTTAGTTGTGCCTTCACCAGATTCTCTTGTTTTTTCTACTACTTCTTCCTTAGATTTTCCTTCACCATATGTTCTTACTTCTTCTATTACTTTTCCCTTAGATATGCCTTTACAAGTTTTGCTTGCTATAATGCTAGATCTACTTGCTAGAACACTAGATTTGCTTGCTAGAATGCCACATCTACTTGCTAGAACACCATATATTATCTTTGCTAATATTCAATCATCGCTCCTTGAATGATATTCAATCATCATTTCTCTCATTTCTTCAAATTTTATTCATAAGAATATTACATTTTTATCCACTCATTTTCTCCCATTACTCTTCTCCTTTTATACTTTATCATAACTCTACATGAAGAGGCATTTTTTTTTAAAAGACATGATATCCATTAATTAAATAATTAATTCCCCCATTTTTAATTCACTTTTCACAATACCATGGGAAAATATCATGGGTTTTTAAACATGGAAGAATACCATTTTACTTTTTGACTACTTTACATACCTTCACTTCTTTTTATATTTTAATACTCCTTTTTCATGTAACTTCAATTTTTGACTTTTAATTCACCTTTTTATGCAAAGTCACCATTTTTCAGGTAACTTAATTTTGAATTAAACTTTTTTGTGTAACTTCATTTTGAATTCACCTTTTTATGTTACAGAGTGTTTTGTAGGAGAAGCACGAAGAAATGCAAATAAATTTAAATGTTGATTGATGTATCATGTAAAGCGTGAAGACTCGCGACTCTGGAATTGAATCCAAAGGGCATCATATCCGGCTACCATTATTCTATTTGGAATCAAAAAAGAGGAAGAGGTGTAGACACCCTAGATCGAAGGCTCTCTTCCAAACAAGTAGGTCTCGAAAAATGTTTTGAAATACAAATGTGCATCTAAATCCTTCATATGCAAAGCTTGGAGTCACTCTAGATGGATAAGGAAATCTCTATGATGGCTCTGTGCATTTGTAACGTTGAAATGACATTGCAAAATAGATTTTTCTTCTACTGCTAAGTGGGTATGATGAAGAATGAAATAGCTTCCATTGTAGTATCCTCATCTTTTTCACGACATGATCCTTTTAAAAAAACAATTATAGGGATTTGTTTCAAGACAATTTATTGATGGGTAACATTGTAAATATTAATTTAGAGATGAAGAGTATAATGGCTAAGAACAATAGACAGATGACTATAATGACTATAATGTTTGAGTTTATAAAGGATATATAAGGTTGTATTTCCTTAAGACTTTAAATTATGTATATGGAGTTATAAGGGGTTTATGTTTTTTTCTTTTGAATTCCTCTACTTCTAATTTCTATTAATAGACAAAAATTTTACAAGTAGGATTTCAAGAGTTCCAAGGTGGCTGAAAAGGAAAAGACCACCATCCATGACTCACATAATGACAAAAAACAACAAAAATAAGTGCCTTCCCTGAGGAGGGAAACCAGGCCAAAATTTCTCTGTTCACAAAGTTTACATATGCATTATTTGTGCTAACAAATACTATCCTATTATCACCTAAATGACTATATAATTGGAATAATTTTGATTTAAATTGTAACTCTTCCCATGGTCTAATAAATTTATCTATATTGTCAACCTGATCCTCATGTTGAAACTTCAATTTATCCACTTTTTTTCAGTGTCATCAATCAAGGCTACATTGACTCCACTTGAAGACAATTTGATTAACCTTTTCCACTTTTAGGGGGCTATATCTCATTATCTAAACTTCTCCCTTTTCAGTTGAAAAGGGGGGAAATATTTATATGTCATACTTCAATTTTCAAAGTCTAACTCGAAGTCTAACTTATGGGTGAGTAAGCAAGAGGGTAAGCAAGAATGTGTAGTCACAGGAACATGTGTGCGTTCTTAGGAACATGCACACATTCCTTAACCTGTAGGTTTTGAAGTGGATGAACCTCCATAAGGCTTGCCACATAGGTTTAGTGGCAGGAACATGCATGCATTCCTACTGTTAAACATTTTGTAAATGCGCGTGAGCATGATTTGTGTTCATTGTGAATAAATCACACTCGCGTTTTGACTCTCATTGAGAAAATAGAGAGGATATGGAGAGGAGAAACAAAGGGAGGATGTTTCCACTCTGTCCAGGTATGTTTGTTTTATCTTGTTTTTAACCCAATTTATTCATTTCCAATTTAGTCTTTTGCTTCCAAGAATATAAATTAAAAAAAATGTAACTTTGTCTTTTAATTAAAACACCAACCTAATTTACATGCCATGGATTTTAAATTGCAACATATAAAATAAAATGTAACCCCAAGACAATGTAAACCGCTCATAAGAAAACCTACATGATCAAAACCCCAACCCACCAAAACCATCCCATTTAAACACTCAAGTTGATGAGGGATTGGTTATATTAAGAACCCTTGAGGAACAATTAAGGGACACTAGAGATCCTAGCAAAGTCTCCTTGGCCACTTCTTTGGACATCATTGTGAATTCCATTGAAAGTTCCCAAGGGAAATTGAACTCTGTTTCTAATTATAGGGAAAGAATGTATAAGTATTATACTACTGGTTTTGACATAAACCAAGTCAAAGAAATGGGAATTTCAAAACAACAAATATTATCTATTTTCAGGGATCCTAGAAATGGACAAGAACTACTATTGGCCAAGAAACACATCTCCATTTACTAGTGCATCCATCCCCATATTAGTCAAAACTAGATGGATAGGTGGTATATGGTTTTTGATAAACCTCCCTGCAATAACAAGGAGATTCTTGCATCTTTTATGAGAAAATTATGGGCAGAGTTTATTTTGGGTAAGAATGTCAACTACTTTGACATTGGTGACTTCCAAGGGGTGGGTCAAGGGTCCACATAGGAATGAGATCATTCCAGGCGCGACCCCATGTTAGGTCCTAGTCCCCCCAAGTGAAGGTATGACCCCGATACCCAACATCCTCCTATTGCAGAGAGATTGCAACAGGTACAACTAACCATTTGATCATCAACTCATAGCCTAGTGCAACATAGTATCTTTGTTTCACTATCTCGACAGGAGGTTCCTTCTAGTGACATTGATAGAGGGGTTGGAGCTTCAGTATGGATAGGAGAGTATAGTAAGGAGAGGGCACATGGACATAGCGACCATCCAAGTGAACCTCATTGATGTTGTAGATATGGGAAGACATGTTATGGGTCTATATAGCCTAGTGGACAACATAACTTCATGGAGGAGGTTAGTATCTTAACCCTCTCTATTTTCTTCATCGTTATATATTTATTTTGTATTTTCAGTATTTATATCGATATTTTAATGCATAATGTTTTGCATTTGTTATGTCTGAGGACCCTCTATGCCGATAAATACATCAACGCCTATCCCCACCAATGATGCAACAATAAAGGAAACATGTTCATTGGGTGCACCCCGCACAAAGGTATGTATCACATTTGTTAAATTCACCATACTCATTTCTTTATTTTATGGCATCCTCAAAATTTTAATGTTCTTGTGTTTCTACAGGATTTGGGACTAGGCGTTGCTGGGGAATGTTCATTTGGGATGGACAAGTCACATACATTACATGTATCATGTGTAGAGTTAAACATCGTATAATTCTCAAATTGTTTGTGTTTATGTTTTTGAATTTTACTATTTGGTACTAATAGTTCAATTTTATTAATATGTATGTAGGTTGTGGATATATTTTCTAGCTATAGTAATATTTCACTCCCTGGAAACCTAGGCATTGCTTCTGGGTTACCTTTCTCCAGGCCTAGGGAGTTTCAATCACTTGTACATCCTATGAGGGTCCATTGCCTCCCACCATCAACATTAGTCTTATTGCATGCATCCTCAGTGGATTCACATGCAGGGCACCCATCCACACCACCTATATGCCACCCACCCCTACCACCATTTCCATCGTCCCCATCGACCGAGATTTCTATAGTAAAGGTTTTCTCGGAGTAGGTTGTACAACCTAGTGCTCCATCTACCAATGAATATCCATGGAGGCCCGAGATATTCAGGGTGAGATAATGCATTGATGATAATTTTTTTATGTTTCATGAATTTGATTTTATGCATATTTGTGTAATTTTCTTGACTTGATCCTTGTAAATAATGCATAGTGGCATCATGGAGGAGGGTAAAACCCTAACGATTGATAGTAGCATATGCAGTGAGTTGTCTTAGGTTAAATTAAAAAGTATGATTTTGTATGTCTATTGATTCATTGAGAAAAAAAATTATAACATTGTTTATTCTTTGTGTAGTCTCTAGAGTGTCGAAGCACACCCGGGCATAGAACCTCTCAAGGTGCTTCCTAGAGAAATATAATAAATATATATATTTTCAAGATTCTCCTAAGGGTGCGAGGGTGGAAGTGGTCAATGATTGACGAACTACTGTCATTTTGTATCTAGGCCACCATATGGATGTTTTTAATATTAGGGAACTTGTTGTTGCTTTGTATATTGGGCACGAGTTGCCATTTTGTAAAAAAAAGTTCAATTTAGATTATATCTATCTATCTATCTATCTATCTATCTATCTATCTATCTATCTATATATATATATATATATATATATATATATGTTTCATGACACATTTTTTTATGAATCTCATTGTTTCTACATTTTATGTTGATGAATATATGAATTTCAAAGTGTTTGAATTCCAAAGGGTATGAATTTTATATGTATTAATCTCTTGAGTTTTTTCTAATTTGATTATAAATACTTCCACTACACATTACGAAATATCTTATGGTGGAAAATATACTAAGTGTTAAATCCATAAGCAAGTAATGGTTCTCAGGTAGCATTGCTTGCTAATAAACCATGTATCTCTACATCATCAATAGATCATTCCTTCTGAATTATTTGCATGAATGTTGTGGATATCCATATTCTATCTCACAACCAACAATATGGACTAGCTCTTGAATTATCTCTATCTAAATCCAATGACAATCCACACTCAAATAGTGGTCACCTAAAAATATTGTGACAAAAAAAATGGCATATTACAATAATTTATTATAGAAATAAATTTTCTCATTTATCTTTTACATAATTGTAAATCACTTAACAATCTCAGTTCAATGTCATGTCAAATTAGCCTCCATAACTAGTACTAGAATTACTCAATTATGAAGATGACATAAGCTAAAATTCAATTATGCAAGTACACAACATTTGGACAACCCAATCAATTAATACATATTTAGAATATGAAGTACATGCACCTACCAATATCTTATCAGGGGTTGTTATAAGTTGGTCTCTTCAAACCCTAGCAATGGAAACCATAAGATAACATTAGCCAATAGTTCACTCCATTAGAGATCATCAACAAGGTAGCATACACAGTGGTAAGTCCTTTTTGGAACCTACATTGTTATCTAACACTTGTACAAGATCAACTCCCTCTATCTTATGGATAACAAGCACATTAGGTAGCACTAGGGTTTTCAAATGCCACAAAAACCTAGCTTCTTCTCTTACTAGAGATACATGATAAAAGTCTTTCTTTTCTCCTATAGTATAATTCCTATTATTATTAGTCTCCTTAGGACAAAACCTTGACCCTAGTCTTCCCTTGACATTCATTTGAGAAGCCTAGTTGTTAGTTTCTTAGTTGATTCAATCCATAATTTGACCATTTTCTAGGGAACACACAATATTCCCCTCTTTCTATGCATGACATATAAAATCATTTGATTTATGTGTAACCCTTCATAAATGAAAAAAAGACTAGTCACTAACTCATTAATACACTCATGTTTGTTTAGATTGTGTAGTGGGTATATGTAAATTTTGTTAAACCCATCAATTATTAATAACATTTATCCAGTCTTCCATGATGTCCACTATACTTATTGATTTTGATCAATAGAACGAGAGAGTTCACATGGAAACTAGATAATATAATGAGTATAATTTTCCACCTACAAATAAAGGTTTTAAGGTTACATTTCATGAAACACCATTTAAAGTAATGCTATGCTACCAAATTCCTCCAGGGAGACTTGAAACCATTATTCTTTTCCCTTCACCATCTATGAGAGTTTATTGCACATTGCTACCCAATTTTTGGGTTGGAGTGCACAAGAAGACAAAGGACCCTCCCAAACCCAATCCCACAAACCTATTGATGCCATGCCATTTCCATGCTATTTCCATGCCATTCCTTCCCATGCCATTGTCATGCCTTTCCAAGCCATTCTATGGAATTCCATTTCCATTCCACAACCATTTCCATGCCATTTCCATGCCTTTCCATGCTATGACATTGCCATTTCATTGACATTCCTTGCTAAGCCATGCCATTCCATTCCATTTCCATGTCATTTCCATTCCATTTCCATGCCAATGTTATTCCTTGAAAATCCATGCCATGGCATGTCATTTCCATGCCATACCATTGCCTTTCCTTTCCTTTCCATGCCATGCCTTGTGATTGCATTTCTTTCATTTACTTACCATGCCATTCCTTTCCTTGCCATCCCATGAAATACCTTACCATGCCATTCCTTGCCTTGCATCACATTTCCTTTCGTTTCCATTCCATTCCATGCCTTGTATTGCCTTTCCTTTCCTTTCCATGCCTTGTTGTTGACAGGATATTTTCCTCGTGATTTTGGGTCAAAATCACAACAGATAAAGGCTATATGGAGAAGATAGAAATATTCCCTCTAGGACAAGCATATAAAACTGAAAGAATAAATACTTTACAAGGAGAAGTTAGGGAAGGAAGAGGGAGAAATAATTAGCAGTAATTATCCCATTTGATGTCAATCCCATTCCTTTCTCTCGACGAGTTCTAGATCCTTTTCTAGAAGCAACCTATAAAATGGACACAATACAAGAGATTCTATGAAGGTAGTTACACAATCACAAAGTATACATGTTATATATCATATTCAAAGGAAAATTAATAAAAACAAACATACAATGAACACATGATAGGAGGGAAAAAAAACTCTTCTATTAACACCAAATTAGAAAGGTAAGTTACAACCTTGTCTCGTCTTTGGTACTGCCTCAAAGCCAACTATATGGGTTCCTTCAAGAATCACTTAAAAATCAACTCAACCACTATGATATTCCTTGGATGGGCCAAATAGGGATAAGGATACACCCTATATCCATATATATATGAAAGAGATGCTGGAAAAAGGGTTTCCAAACAAAAGGGGGTGTTGCTCAAAGTCTTATAGGAAATGAAGGCTTGCTAAAAAATTGTATCATAATCTTGCACCAAGGGACTTGACCTCTCCTTATCCCTCAATGGTTCTTTTATATCTTCCCAAAGAGGTTGGGGAAGTTGGATTCCATTGTGTAGGGGAATGGGGATGTTGGGGAACAAGTCCAGCCGAAAAACTTACCCGAAAACACAAAATTATTTTATTTTTTATGGTTTTTGAGGGCATTGGTGGGTTGAAAGTTGGAGAGTCGGGGATTTATGTGAATTTCACTAGGGAAACCCACATATATGCTCATAAGACATGATTTTAAAATGATTTTGGAGAGGCAATTTCGAAAAATTTCTAGCAATCTTTGGAAAAGGGTTAGGCCATGGCACAAATGCATAGGTGTGGAATTTTGTGTTATAATATATGCCCCTTAATGTGTGAGCTCAAAAGGGAAAAATGATGGCCGAAATACATTATAAACCATTAGAGGTGAGGATGCATTGAAGTACCTCTGAAGGCTCCTGAAGAATTGATTCAATAACAATAACTGTTAACAAATATACAAAAAGAGTTTTTCTTCCCAAGTCGTGCATGCCCATGCTCAGGAGTGATATAAACATGGTTGCAAAGAAAGTACACCGCATATCCATGGTACATATGAAATTATTACTAATTTCCATGGCCACGAACAATACACAGTGGATACAGGTGATAGATATGAAATGGCAAGAATGGCCATGATGAATACATAGTGGATCCATGTCAAAGTACATCATAGCCACAAATAGATACATAGTGGAGCTATGTCTCAAGATCAAGAACATAGGATATCTAGAACCAAGAGAATGAACAAGCTAGTCCTAGGAAAGTACCAATTTTTGTGAGGTAGCACCATATAAGTTTGAAAAGAGCACAAAATATGTGGTGCTTGTACTTCACCTGAAGTCTTCACAACAATCCGTCATGGTACAAGTCTACATTATGTGAATAGATGTGTTGAAGTCGAACAAAGTGAGACATTGTTTGATTATCATTCATTGATGTATACTATTAATAAACACGATACAACCCATCGATGATGATAATGGGAGTCAAGGTACCATGGTACAATCTAACAAGTGCGAATAAATGAGTTGGCATCAAACACCTCGTAGAATCTATCGAGCATGGGACATTGATGTATTCCCACTGTCAATAGTGAGGGAACCTACCACTAATGATTGCAATCCTAAAGGTACCAAACATAAATCTAGATCCCTTTCCTAGAGAAATATGTGTCAGAGTTGATGAGAAGACATCCACTGGAAGGAAGGCATTAAGGTTTCTTCCATCAACCAGCACGAGGGGTGGAAGAAGGCCAAAGATTTGGAAGAAATTAGACAAAGAGACTGATACTCATGATGATGAGACTGACTTGGGAAGGATGTCTTGAGGGGTCAAAGTCTAACTACAAAATACATGATTCATCCCCCCCCATGACCATGAGGTGGAATTTCTTTTTATCATTTTTCTTAAAAATGCAAGCTAAAAATAAGCCAAGAATGATGGGAAATAAAGAGTAAGGTATTTTTCTTTTTTTGTATGATAAACTTTCAGATTTCAATATAGAAAAAATGACCTGACTTAGGATAGCCCAGGTAACTGACCTACCAAGCACTAAACCCAAAAAGAAAAAAAAAAAAAAAAAATATATATATATATATATATATATATATATATATATATATTAAACTCCTCTTTAACACAGGTCTATGACTATATGTAGTGAAACTCATGATATCCAAGGGTTATAGAAGAGAAACTCATGGATGTATAAGAGTTGTAGAAGAATGACACATGGATGGATATGAAAGATCATAAAAATAAAAATCCACACCAAGAGAAAGGGATTCAGGACTTGAAAAAAATCCCCAAGAGGCTAAAAACTCTATAAAAAACTCCAAAACTATAGAATAAATGACAAGGAAAGCAATCAAGAGACCCTAAGAGACTGACCCAAACTAGGAGAGTCCCCACTACTATCACCAATTATATTGATAAGATATCTCCCCTGTGATTTTGGGTCAAAGTCACAACAGATCAAGACTGTATGGAGAAGATAGAAATCTTCCCTCCAAGACAAGCAGACAAAACTGAAAGAATAAATACTTTACAAGGAGAATTTAGGGAACACAGAGTAGAAAGAATGCACGTTAAGTCTCCCATTTGATGTCGATCCCACTTCTTTCTCTCGACGAGCTCCAAATCCTTTGTTGGAAGCAAGCTACAAAATGGACACAATACAAGAGCTACTATGAAGGTAGTTACATGATCACAAAGTATACATGTCATATATCATATTCAAATTAAACTTAGTAACAAAAACATACAATGAACACATGATAGGAGGGAAAATAAACTCTTCTATTAACACCAAATCATAAAGGTAAGTTACAACCTTGTCTCGTCTTTGGCACTACCTTGAAGCCAACAGTTTGGGTTCCTCCAAGAATCCCTCAAGCATCGACTCAACCACTATACTCTTCCTTGTATGGCCCAAATAGGGATAAGGATACACACTATAGCCATATAGATAAGAAAGAGATGTTGGAAAATAGGTTTCTACATAAAATGGGGTGTTTCTCAGAGGATTATTGGAAAGGGAGGCTTGCTAAAAACTGGCAGCATAATCTTGCACCAAGGGACTTGACCTCTCCTTAGCCCTCAATGGTCATTTTATATATTCCCCAAGAGGTTGGGGAAGTTTTATTACATTATGTATGGGCATGGGAACATTGGGGAACAATCCCAATTGAAAAAATCACTTGAAAACATGGAATTATTTTATTTTTTACGATTTTTGAGGGCATTCATGGGTTGCAAGCTGGAGAGTCACAAATGTCCATGTGTTGCACTAGGGAAACCCTTGGATATTCTCATAAGGCATGTTTTTAAAATGATTTTGAAGAGGAAACTTGGTAAATTTCTAACAAACTTTGGGAAAGGGTTAGGCCATGGCACAAATGCATAGGTATGGCATTTTGTGCTATAACAGTTGCCATGCCATGCCTTTCCTTTGCATTCCTTGACATGGCATGCCTTGCATTTCCTTTCCTTGTCATTCCATGCATTTCCTTTCCTTTCCATGCCATTCCTTGCATTGTGTTTCCTTTCCATGCCATGCCATGACATGCTTTTTCTTTCCAGGCCATTCCTTGCCTGTCAATGCCATTCCATGTTTTTCCTTCCATTTCCATGCCTTCCCATGCCATTCCATGCCTTTCCTTGCCATGCCTTTCCATGTCTTGCCTTTCCATGTCTTTCCTTTCCATGATATGCCATTCCATGTCATGCCTTGCCATGCCTTGCCTTTCCATTCCATGCCTTGCATTTCCTTGCCTTACCATGCCATGCATTTCCTTGCCATTCCATGAATTTCCATGTTATTCCTTTCCTTTCCATGCCATGTCATGCCTTGACTTTCCTTTCCTTTCCATCCCCTACCATGCCTTACCTTGCCTTTCCATGCCATGCCTTGCCTTTCCATGCATTTCCTTTACATACCTTTCCTATCCTTGTCTTGCCTTGGTATGGTACAATATGCCTTGCCTTGGTATGGTATGGTATGGTATACTTGGAATTGTATGATATGGTATGGTATGGTATGGTATGGTATGCCTTGTCTTTCCTTGCCATGGTATGGTATGGTATGGTATGGTATTCTTTACCTTACCTTGGTATCATATGGCATGGTATGATATGCCTTGCCTTGGTATGGTATGGTATCCTTGGCATGGTATGGTATGGTATGGTATGGTATGGTATGGTGTGCCTTGCTTTGCCTTACCAAGCCATGGTATCATATGGTATGGTATGGTGTGGTATGCCCTGTCTTGTCTTGCCTTGCCATGGTATGGTATGCCTTGACTTGCCTTGCCAAGCCATGGTATGGTATGGTATGGTATGCTATGCTATGCCTTCCTTGCCTTGCCTTGCCATGGTATGTTATGTTATGGTTTGGTATGCCTTTTCTTGCCTTTCCTTTCCATGGTATGGTATGGTATGGTATGCCTTTCCTTGCCTTTCCAAGCCATGGTATGGTATGGTATGCCTTGTCTCTCCTTTCCTCTCCTTTCCTTTCCTTGCCTTGCCTTGTCATGGTATGGTATGCCTTTCCTTGGTATGGTATCCTTGGAATGTTATGCCATGCCTTGAAGGTAAGGTATGTCATGCCTTGAAGGAAAGGAAAGGCAAGGAAAGTGAAAGGGAGGAAAGTTAAGGAAAGACAAGTGAAGGCAAGGTATTCCATGCCTTGCATTTCCATGCCATGCCATTCCATGCCTTTCCTTTCCATGCCATGCCATGCCTTCATTTTCCATGCCTCGCCATGTCATTCTTTTCTTTTCTATTCCATGCCATGCATTTCCTTTCCTTCACTTGCCATGCCATGCCTTCCCATGCCTTTCCTTTTCATTCCATGCCATGCCACGCCTTGCATTTCCTACACTTTCCATGTCATGCCTTGTCATTCCATGCCTTTCCATGTCATTTCTTTCCATGCCATGCCTTCCCTTTCCATGCCATGCCATGTATTTCCTTGCCTTTCCTTTCCATGCCTTGCTTTTCCATCACATGCCTTGCCATACCATGTATTTCCATTCCATGACATGCCTTTCCTAAATGAACAAGTTTAACACATAAATGAACAAGTTTAATACATAAATGAACAAGTTTAATATGTAAATAATGCTTGTACTAAATGAATAAGTTTAATGTGTAAATAATTCTTGTAATAAGCCTCACAACTATTGTGCTAACCTGCTGCTCTATCTCCTACAACTACATAGTTTCTTCCTTCTTCCTTTTCTCCTTGACTACTGGTTGAGTGGTTGGTATGAGTTGTTCTTAGAGAATCTCAATCTCCTTCTGATATTGATTGATTACCTACGTAATACGATCAATATTTTATGCTACTGTGATTACCTCACTTTGCGCGGCCTATGGAATATTCTCATAAGTTCCTGCCACTTTCTGCTACAATCCTTTTATGCGCTCCCTTTCTTCCTGGGTCTCATATTTAGCCTTCTCATAGACTATTTCCAGCTCATCTCGTTTCTTTGTTGCCTGCTTTAATTTGGTTAAGTCTCTACGTGCGTGAGGTTGTACCTCATGGTTTACGCTCACTGAAAACTTGTGTAGTGCCTCTAATGGTATCCTTGTCAACACAAGTTGGATTTGGCTTAATTCCTTCAAGGGTGTCTTCCCCACAATTTCGTCCATGCGCAACATACTAGGGTTGATATGGAATGTTACGTGTGGCTGCAATATTTCCTGGAATGACTCTTGTTATTCTTATTTCACTCTTCCTTTTGTCTATGGTGTTGATGGTTCGATTCCCCTGCTGCTTGTTGGCTTCCCTTCCTTGATTTGCTTGAGGAGTTGCCACATGTCTACTAATTGCTCTTCAATCCTATCCTTGTGGTATGAAACATGGTTGAAGTCCTCAGATACAAAATCCTGGACCATTCGGGCTATCATTTCCCCATCATCATCCTTGATCATATACTATGGTAGTGTTCTTTGTGCCTTTGATTTATTGCACATGCCTCCTATCTGCATGGCCAAACTCTTGTTTTTCCCTGCTTCCTATGGGTTGGGACTTGTTACGGTCTCTTGTGCTCCCTCACCTTGTTTCTATTGTTCTTTGGATGATTGAATAATCTCCTTTTTCCCCTTATGAGTCCCTGTCTTCGTTGGCCCTTCGTCTGTCTATGTTGTCTTGCCCTGGCCCATTTTTCATCTCTTAGGCACTTGGATTTTCGGAGGCTGCATTTCTCCCTGCCCTGCCTCTTCTTCTATTTTTCTTTGCAACACTTCCTAGGTGATGGGTGGAATCCTCCATTCATTGGCCCATTCGATGATGACCATGTCGATGTCACCCTTTGTGATACAATAGTTCATCTGTAGCCACTGCTTATCAGGATCCTTCCTTTCCTGTATCCATATTGTGTGTCGTGTGGCTTGGAAATTGGTGATGTCCCCATATTGTATGAGAGCTTCTAGTGTTATTCTCCACATCTTGAAGATGGATTATTGTAGTTCATGTAACTATCCTCAAACGTAGCCCCGTTCGACTTTTTTCTCCTCGACTCTAGCCTATATCTAAGAAAAAATATCTCGCTCCCTTATTTGGTTTGGGTCTGGTGCCAAAAAAGACATACCTTGGTTCCCTCCAGCCCATAAAGGATATCAATGTGATCATCCATGAGTAGTGAAACTCTGTGCCTAGATCTTGTGCATCCTTGCAGTCATCTAGGAATAATTTCAAGAGATACAATGCTCATCTCATTGAGCTTCCTTCTACGCATTGAGATGCAACTGCAACAACTCTAGCTGGGACTTCCTCCCTGCGACATTTTCTTAGTAGCTTGCAGGCTAATATTTTCACACCCAATTGTGTTGCGGCATCGTTGATCCTCTTGATAATGATTCCTCTTGTCCCCCTTTTAGTGCCATACTTATTCTTAATATCTTCTGCTAGTGTTTTCTCCCTGGTTTTGTCATCCAGAAACTGCGTGGGATCCATGCCCCGAGATGGAAATCCTGTTATGCTCATGATCAAATCTATGTCTATCGAGACACACTTGTCCAACCAGATGTCCCTACCATGTGTAACTACTAACAATTGTTTGACACATGAGGTTGTGTGCTTCCTTCTTCCAAAATGTGGTAAGTCCAACAGACCTAATATTTTTGTTTTTTGCAACCCAGTTGCCCACTGGAGTGGCTTCTCGATCTGTTCTCCAACCCGATTTGTGCCTGTAGTCTGTAAAAATACCCTCTTCACAAGTTTCAGGAAATTTTCTCCGTCTTCTACATCATGGTTAGAGTATTTGAGACTCCCTATGAATCCCAACAGATTTAGTCCTGCCTGTACCCCCTCTGGTATGCGTGGTAGAACGATTTCTACCGCAAGTTTCTTGTAAGGTGACATGGCTATCTATATTTTGTCTTTCTTCAGTGGTGGTGGTTGGCTTGAATTTTCAGTGGCTTCCAGTTGTTCCTTTGTATACCATTCCGACCAAGATGAGACATCTTCAACTATCCCTTCTGTTGGGTGGTATGATATGGTCCTTTGAGGCTCGTCCGACTCGATTGCTAACTCCTGATTCGATGTCATTCCATTAACTCTCGGAGCTTCTTTGTTGCTATCTGGCTGCACCTCCTTTAGGGTTTCTACTTCCTGGTTCTGCGGCTCCTATACTTCTACTGATATGTCTGTATTCTTTCCCTCTAGTGCTGGCTATTGGATTTCTTCCAGTATGGGTGTTGAGTGCACCAGTGTTGCTTCTGGTGATGGGATTTTGTCGACATTGATGATCTCCGACAGTTTATGTTCACCTTCTTCCTCCTATCCTCATGACGTGGTCTGAACTCTAGTTTTCCTGGTGGTATAGCTCGATTCTGCTTGCTTGGGCAGTGCCATGGTGGTGAATGTCAATTCTCTACTGGATTAAAATGGTCTCTATGATCTCTATGAAGTCACAATGTTCTCTTTAGTCTTTGTTGTTCTCTGTATGTTCTCTTTCCATGAATAGACTATTGGCTCCCGTGTTCATGTTTTGTATGGATTTCCCATGAAGCTTGTCGAGGACACTTCCTTTATTATGGGTTTAATGCACCTTAATTACAGGTTCAATGCACCTCTAACGGTTAAGTACTTGCCATTTCTCTGCCTTGCCATCTTTTTTGGTGTGATTAATGTGGCGTCCCATCATTCCTTTTCATCCTTTAATTCTTCCTAGTGCTGTCATGTCGTCCTACTTTTATCGAATTTAATTTTCCCACTCATTTCTCTTTGTATGTGACCATTGTCCTTATCCTCGCCAAGTTTGTGTTTCTATCGTTGTGTGGCCTTTCTACCTTTGGCGTACTACGCCCTCTTTGGTTTCTTTCCTATATACTATGTTCCTTTTTTTTACTGTCTGGTGGATGGTCAACTGTCCTTGTATAGCTTCAGTCGGCTCCCATTGATCATCCCTTTGAGTTTTGCACCTGATAAGTCTCTTAACTATACAAATCCTCCATCTATAATGGATTTTACCTCGTATGGTCCTAACCAATGCATTCTGATCTTTCCTGGGTGCTGAAATGATTTTCTATCATACATCAGTACTAGATCTCCTTCCTTGAAAGTTTTCTTCTTGATGTGTCTATCATGCCAAGATTTGTCTCTTTCTTTCTGAACCTATTGGTGGAATCCTGCCAAGATTCGGTCTTCCTCCATGGTCAGTAACAGTTTTAATCATTCCTGTATTGTGCCTCATTCTGTCATTTGTGTGATGAATGCTATGTGCAAGATTAGTACTAGAAATTCTAATGGAATCACTGCTTCTTGTCCATAAACCAGTTTAAATGGCGTGTTCCCTATCAAATTTTTGCACATAGTCCTATATGCCCATAATACTGCTAGTACTTTGAGATCCAAGTCATCCCTGTTGACGTTACAAATCTTTGTCATCAAGTTCTCTAGGATTTTGTTAAACTCTTCCACTGTGCCATTTGCTTGTGGATGATATGGTGTTCTTTTCTGGTGATGGACTTCAAACTCTTCATTCATAGCACTGATGATGCTGTTTATGAAGTGTGTTCCTTGGTCGCTCATCAAAACTCTTAGGCACCCAAATCGAGTAAGGACTTGTTCAAATAAAAAGTGCGCTATTGTTTCTGTGCTGCAATCCTTCACTGGTGAGGCCTCCGCCCATCTTGTTAGGTACTTTTTCATGGTGATAATGTACCTTTCTCATGTTCTTTTTGCTGGTGGGTTGATCAGTCCCACAAAGTCTATTGCCCACTTATCAAATGCCTGCAATGTTACTTGTGGTCGCAATGGAATATCATCCCTTTTGTTGGGTTTGCCTACCCTTTGACAGACATCGCATCTTTGAGAGTACTCCTTTGAGTCTCTGTGAATCTTTGGACACCATAGTCCTGCACGCAATACCTTCTGCGCGGTAGCTTTACCTGCATAATTCCCTCCTGTCATTCCCTCATGGTCTTCTACTAAAATTCTTGGTCTTTTGTTCTCTAACACGTATCTTCGCAAGATGCTATCTACACCCATTTTATATAAATGTCCTACAATTAGTTGATAGTTGGCAGCACAGACTATCAGGTTTTTCTTCTGGGCAGTGAAAAATTCTTGCGGCGCAATACCTGTTCTCAAATAATGAATGATATTTGCGAAGTATTCATCAGCGATCTGAACTGAGAATAGTTGTGCATCCGGAAGGTTGTGTTATAAATTAGTAGGTTCTTCTCCATTTGTGACCCTTGATAGGCGATCAGGTCCTACGTTCAATTTTCCTAGTTTGACTATTACTTCAAAATCAAATTCTTGAAATAGTAATAACCATTGACAAATTATCCTCCCCAACACTATCTAGTTGACTAGGTATTTCAGGGATGAGTGATCTGTGAACATCTTAAAGTGTTTTCCCAATAAGTAATGTATGAATTTTTGCAATGCATAGACCATATCTAGGCCTTCCCATTCTGTCGTGTTATAGTTCTGTTCTAAGTCGGATAACTTTATTCATGCAAATGTTACCGGGTGATTCTACAATTTGTTATCCCATATATCTTAGATAAAAATACTTGCATGATAATTTCAATGTCATAACATAAGCTTTCTTTATTCATATATCTAAGGTATATTCATAGTTTTCAAACATGGATTATCCTAACTAATAGGATTTACCTAGACCTAGAACTTTCCTTGCCTTGCAATGTCATGCCATGCTTAGCCTTTTCATGTCTTGCCTTTGATTGCCTTGCCTTGCCTTTCTTTTACTTTAACTTCCTTTCCTTTCCTTTCCTTGCATTTCCATACCAACATGTCCCTGAAAGGATTGAGGAGGCGAGTTGAAACTCATGATAAAAACTAAAAAAAGACTCATATGGGTGAACCGTTGGTATTGTATCCATAACACCATATTTCAGCTAGTGGGGCCCCTCTGTTGTCATTTTTTCGACCAAAAAAATATTTGTTGGAGTATCTCTGACACTAGGGTTTTTCTCAATGAGGCATAGTGCAATTTCTGAATAGGAGTTCTATTTTCAAGAAAACTATGTTGGGAATTTTTGGGTAGTGTAGTTGTGTGGGTCTTGGCCAAACAAACTTGCGAGAGCTTACAAAACTTTGTTATCATTCTCAATTTAGATTTAATGCCCTCAAATCAAATTGGCCACATGTCCATGAATGGCTTGAGAGGCAAGTTGCAAATCATGATAATACTCAAAATGAGACTCATATGGGTGAACCTTTGGTTGCATTAGATCCAGAGAACCGATTTTCATCTAGTGGGGCCCCTTCACTATCATTCTGTTGACTAGAAAACTGTTTGCTCCGACACTAGGGTTTTGCTCAATGAGGCATAGTGCAGTTTCTGAAGAGGAGGTTGATATTCAAGAACATTGTGTTGGGAGTTTTTGGTTAGTGTAGTTGTGTGGGCCTTAGCTAAACAGACTTGTGGGATATTACAAACTTCTGTTATGATGCTCGGTTTGGATTTTATGCCACTGGGCCAAATTGGCCACATTTCCCTAAATGGCTTGAGGAGGCGAGTTTCAACACGTGATAAAACTCAAATCTGGACATGGATGGATGAACTGTCAGTTGCATTGGATCTAGAGCATCAGGTTTCAACTAGTGGGCCTCCTTTGTTGTCATTCCATCTACTAGAAAACTGTTTTTTGGAGTATCTTTGGCACTAGGGTTTTTCTCAATGAGGCATATTACAATTTCCAAAGAGAAGGTTGATTTTCAAGAACACTATGTCAAGAATTTAGACATGTGGGCCTTGGCCAAATAAACTTGTGCAAGCTTATGGAACTCGGTTATGCTGCTCGGTTTGGATTTTATGCCCTCATACCAAATTGACCACATGTCTCTAAATGGCTTGAGGAGACGAGTTGCAAATCATTATAAAACTCAAACTGAGACTTTGATGGATGAAACTATTAGTTGCATTAGTTCCAGAGCATTGAGTTTCCTCTTGTGGGGCCCCTCCTCTATCCTTCCATCGACTGAAAATCCATTTGTTTGAGTATCTCTAACACTAGGGTTTTTCTCAATGAGGCACAGTGCAATTTATGAAGAAGAGATCAATTTTCAAGAAAATTGTGTTAGGAATTTGTGGGTAGTGTAGTCACGTGGGCCTTGGCCAAAAAAACTTGCAAGAGCTTACAAAACTCCATTATGCTTCTTGGTTTAGATTTTATGCCCCCAGTCCAAATTGGCCACATGTCCCTGAATGCATTGAGGAGGTGAGTTGCAACTCATGATAAAACTCAAAACGAGACTTGAATGGACAAACCATTAGTTTCATTAGATTCTGAGCACCGATTTTTCAGCGAGTGGGGTCCCTCTATTGTCATTCCTTCGACTAGAAAACCATTTGCTACAGCATCTATGGCACTAGGGTTTTTCTCAATGAGGCATAGTGCAATTTTTGAAGATGAGGTCAATTTTTAAGAACATTGTGTAAAGTGTTTGTGGGTAGTGTAGTCACATGGGCCTTGGCCAAATAGACTTGCAAGATCTTACAAAACTTTGTTATAATTCTATTTTTGGATTCTATGCCACATGTCATTAAATGGTTTGAGGATACATGTTGCTACTTGCGATAAAACTCAAACCAAGACTCGAATGGATGAATTGTCAATTGCATTGGATTCAAAGAGCTGGGTTTCAACTAGTGGGGCCCCTCCATTGCCATTCCATCGACCAAAAAAATGTTTGTTGGAGTATCTCTGGAACTAGGGTTTTGCTCAATGAGGCATAGTGCAATTTCTAAAGAGGACATAGATTTAAAGAACACTTTGTCAGATGTTTGTGGGTATTGTAGTCATGTGAGCCTTGGCCAAACAGACTTGCAGGAGCTTACAAAACTCTATTATGTTTCTCATTTTTTATTTTATGCCATGGACAAATTGGCCACATGTCCCTGAATGAATTGAGTAGGCATGTTGCAACTCACGATAAAAATAAAACTAGGACACAAATGGATGAACCATCAATTTCATCTTAGTGGGGCCTCTCCACTATCATTCCTTCGATCAAAAAACCATTTGTTGTAGTATCTATGACACTAGGGTTTTTCTCAATGATTATTACATATATTTGAGAGTTTAACACATTGTTAGGCTAGACATGGAATGACAAGTGAAGGAATGGAAAGGCATGGAAGTGAAGGCATGGAGTGATAAGGCATGGAAAGTGAAGGGATATCAAGGCAAGGAAAGGAAAGGAAAGGCATGGAAAAGCAAGGCAAAACATGGAAAGGAAAGGCAAGGCATGACAAGGAAAGGCAATGCAAGGCATGGAACAAAAAGGAATGGCATGGCATGGAAAGGCAAGGCAAGGCATGAAAAGGAAAGAAAAGGCATGGAAAGTGAAGGAAAGAAATTTCAAGGCATGGAAAGGCAAGGCAAGTGAAGGAAAGACATGGCATGGTAAGGCATGTCATGGAATGTCATGGAATGGAAAGGCAAGGCATGGCAAGGAAAGGAAACGAATGGAAAGGAAAGGAAAGGAATGGAAAAGAAAGGAAAGTTAAGGCAAGGCATGGGAGGGCATGGCATGGAAGGGCATAGCATGGAAAGGAAAAGCATGGAAAGGCAAGGCGAGGAATGTCAAGGAAAGGCATGGAAATACAAGGAAAAGAATGAGAAGGAGAGGAATGACATGAAAAGTGAAGGCATGGCAAGTGAAGGCAAGGCAAGTGAAGGAATTGAAAGTGAAGGAAAGGCAAGGAAACTGAAGGAAAGACAAGGTAAGGAAAGGCATGGAAAGGAAAGGAATGGAAAGGCAAGGCAAGTAATGGAAAGGTATGGGAAGGAAAGGAAAGTGAAGGAATTCCAAGTTAAGGCAAGGAAAGGCAAGTGAAGGCAAGGAAAGGCACATGAAGGCATGTAAAGTGAAGGAAAGGAAAGTGAAGGAAAGTGAAAGAAAGGGAAGTGAAGGCATGGCATGGAATGACAAGACAAGTAAAGCAAAGGAAAGTGAATTCATGGCATGGAATTTCAAGGAAAGGAAAGGCATGGGAAGAAAATGTAAGGCAAGGCAAGTGAAGGTAAGGCAAGGCATGGCATGGAAAGGAAAGGCATGGAATGGCGTAGCGTGACAAGAAAAGGAAAGTCATGGTTTGAAAAGGCAAGCCAAGGCATGTAAATACAATATACTATAGAAAGTGAAGGCAAGTGAAGGAATGGAAAGTGAAGACAGGTTAAGGCAAGTGAAGGAATGGAAATTGAAGTCATGGAAGGTGAAGGCAAGGAAATTGAATGTAATACAAGGCAAGTGAAGGAAAGGCAAGGCAAGTGAAGGTATGGGAAGTGACGACGAGGAAAGTGAAGTCTTGACAAGTGACATAAAGGAAAGGAAAGTGAAGGCATGTCAAGTGAATGCAAGGAAAGTGAAGGCATGGTAGGTGAAGGAAAGACAAGCCAAGTGAATTCATTGAAAGTGAAGGCAAGGCAAGGAAATTTAAGGGAAGAAAAGTGAAGGAAAGGAATGGAAAGTGAAGGCATGGCAAGTGAATGAAAGACAAGTGAAGGCATGGAAAATTAAGAAAATGAAAGTGAAGGCATGACAAGTGAAGGAAAGTCAAGTGAATGCATGACAAGTTAAGTTAAGGAAAGTGAAGGCATGGAAAGTGAAGGAATGGTAAGAAAAGTGAAGGCAAGGCATGTGAAGGTATGAAATGGCATGGAAAGGAAAGGAAAGGCATGGAAAGGAAATGCAATGTAAGTAAAGTGAAGGAAAGGAAAGGAATGAAATGGAAATGAAAGGAATGGCATGGCATGGCATGACAAGGCAAGGTAAGGCATGGTGTGACAAGGAAAGGAAAGGAATGGAGTGAAAAGGAAAGGAAAGGCATGGAAATACAATAATACCATAGAAAGTGAAGGCATGTGAAGGAATGCAAAGTGAAGGAAAGTTAAGGAAAGTTAAGGCAAGTGAAGGCATGTAAAGAGAAGGAAAGGAAAGTGAAGGCATGGAAAGTGAAGGTGAGAGAAGGAAAGGCAAGGAAAGTGGAGGAATGGAATGTGAAGGAAAGGAAAGTGAAGGCATGACAAGTGAAGGAAAGGAAAGTCAAGTGAAAGAAAGGAAAGTGAAGGAAAATAAAGGGAAGAGAAGGAATATCAAGTGAAGGAAAGAAAACTGAATGCATGGCAAGTGAAGGCAAGGAAAGGAAAGTGAAGGAAAGACAAGTTAAGGTATGGCATGGAATGGAAAGGCATGTAAAGGCAAGGAAAGGCATGGAAAGGAAATGCAAGGAGAGACAAGTGAAGGAAAGGAAAGGCATGTGATGGAAAGACAAGGCATGTCATGGAATGACCTGACAAGGAAAGGAAAGGCATGGCCTGGCAAGGCAAGGCAAGGCATGGAAATACAATAATACCATAGAAAGTGAAGGCAAGTGAAGGCATGTAAAGTGAATGAAAGTGAAGGCATGTAAAGTGAAGGAAAATAAAGTGAAGGAATGGCAAGTGAAGACAAGGAACGGCAAGTGAAGGAAGGGAAAGTGAAGGCAAGGAAAGAAAAGTGAAGGCATGGAAAGTAAAGGAAAGGAAAGGCAAGGAAACTGGAGGAATGACAAGTGAAGGAAAGGAAAGGAAGGTGAAGGATTGGAAAGTGAAGGAAAGGAAAGGAAAGTGAAGGAATGGAATGGCATGGAAAGGAAAGGAAAGGCATGGAAATGAAATGGAAGGAAAGGAAAGTGAAGGAAAGGAAATGCATGGCATGAAAAGGCAAGGTATGGCATGGCATGGAATGATAAGGCAGGGCAAGGAATGGTATGACAATGAAAGACAAGAAATGTAAATACAAGACTACCATAACAACCATAAAATGAAGCCAAAATTATTCCTTTTACATTTCTATGGTCATTCAAGTAGATCATCAGGATCACTTCTAATACTAATGGTATCGATTAACTTTTTGTGCTCAGATTAAGGAAAGAAGTATCATAGCTTTGATGAGTTCTTACTTGACATTGTTTGTAGTTAGAGGTTTGTACCAATAACCAAGTTTGTAAAATGGTATACTAATTGACCTAGTTGATAATATTGAAATACATAACCACCTTTTTTTCGTGTTCTTTCATCCTGTGACAGATATTCACCTTTAATAACCATAGACCTAGTTGAAAATTCAATGCATTTGGAGTCAGTTACTAATCACGTGAGGGTTTGCTTCCCTCTAAGCATCATGCCAGCTAATAATTAGTTCCCCATTCATTATCTCTTGGGGAAACCACTATGTATATGTTCCCTGCAAAAAATGGAGTGCCAAAGTGTGAGTCCACTAAATGACCAAAGCATAAAACATTGATGTTAGTTATTCAAATTTAATGGAAGGATTCAATGAACCTGCCAGTATGAGAACTAAGACATGATCATAATATGTTGAAATAATTGATCGCTCCTCCTCCAAATGGTATAATTCCATAGTTATATGTTTACCAGTGGAGAGTGATACACGATCCCCTATCAATCCAATCTGTCGATTCACAATCATCCCATTCATTACTACTACATGGACCCCAAAATCAAGAGAGTTTTCTCGTCCATATTTCAATTATTTCATTGTTTGATGTTCTAGCTTAATGGAATCCATAAGGTCCCTAGATTGTTTTTCATTCATACCACTATGATCGATCTAAATCGACCACCTCCCCAAAAATATATGTATATTTCCTTTCCTATGTGAATGGTCTTCATGATTTCCTGTTCCCTCTCCCATTACTAAAGAACACCATTCAACAATGGATTTTGCATCTTGAATGAGGGAAGTTGTTGTGAAATTCATTTCTTTCCTTCATAATGATCTTTTTATGCATGCACCTACTCCATCATGCTCCCCTTTCTCGTGCCTAGACACAAAATAGTTCCAAATGTATGGTATCTTTAGTTTTCTGTGCAACATACACAACCATTTTTGAACTTCCTTGTGCAACCATCTGACCAAATCCAATGTTGATCCATCTGTATGTTCTTCTCCTTAAGGTGATTGTAGAACAACTAAAAAAAATTTTGTACGTAGGATACATCATGGTATCGACCATCTCTTATGTAGAAGTGATACTCTTTTAATATAGATCTGTTTTGTTCATTACTATCTGGTCCATGCCCAAATGTGCTATGGACCATTATGTTGACCTTCTCTGAGTGATAATATTGGATTTGAATCTCATTTTGTAGTTGAAGGATGTAGTTCTCAAAAAAATCAACCATTGATAACACAATACAAAAAAAAAGTGTCTTTGCATATTCTAAAATGTCGATCTTGCCATCGATCCACATGAACATGTTGAACATAATGTTTTTTCTTTTTGACAAAGTCCTCCATGAAGTCACAAAATCGTACTTGGTAAGTGATCGATTGAATATTTTTTCTTTCCTGTCCTCCATCAATATCATATGTGACATATTTAAATATTTGCAAGGCAACCTCCTTCCTCCCCAATTCATACCCATTGCTTACATGGATGCACTTTCTCAGTAATGTCATTCCACCGCACCTGGGGCATGTCCCATCTAAGCATGATTTTTGAAAAAATGTAAAATCCTCTAGCCTTGTACACAAGATGATGTGAATAAAGTCTTTATATGACGATGATGAAAATATAACTGAGCATTCCAACAAAAGGGTGTTATGTAAAACACAAAATATACATATATATGCGTGTGTGTATGTGTGCCATAATAATAACCATAATCAATGTGATATCTACAATGACATGTGTTACAAATTATGTTTATTCGAGCGTGCCAAGGATTTCATTTATGGAAATATATTTGGCCCAATCTAAGTGCACTATATATTGTTTTGAATCTCTCATACAATTCCATGTGTCTAATGTCAAGAAAGTGTTTAATATGGGGTCCACAGTCCCTAGATCCCCTTCTCAATTTTAGTACATATTTTTGGTTGGAAGAAGGCCTAGTGTTCTCTTGCCATAAATATTGAACTAGTCCCTTAACCACTCCAATTAACTTCATGTCAAAATGAGGTAGCCTACCAGTGAAGGCCCACAAATATTTTGGGCCACCTATGTCAATTCTATCTCGTTTATGAGAATACTTTCTAAGGGTTTTGAAATTGAATTTCAAGAGGTGAGAGGAGTGTTGTAAAAAATGATGTTTTCCTGTGGTCTTGCTAACAATTGATTGTGACGAGACATGTCGGGTTGCATTGCAGTCTTTAGAAAAAGATTTATTACCAATTCTTTGAAAATAATCTATGTGGCTTTTAATAATACGATGACTTGTTTCTACACTTTTGAATGTCTTAATGCCTAAAATTCTCCTAAAAGCAGTAAAACTTCTATATTTTAACAAAGATAAAAATAATTGACATTCAACAACATCAGATTTTGGTTCAAAATATTCTTTAATAATTTTATAAGAGTGATAAAGAAAAGTATGGTTAGGTAACTTAGCTTCAAGTGATGTTAGACCACTTTCATCGACCTGAATGCATTTAGGATTTCTTCGTCGCACGATGATCAATATAGGTAGGGGCGATGAACCCATATTCTGGAACTCTTAACCTCCCTGTTGTGGAGTTAACAATGTTGCATTTCTTTCCCCTTCAATAACTAATGAATCAACTCTGGGAGGAGAGTGTACATGGGATTGAATAGTTTCTAGAACATTTGACTTTTCAACAAGAGATTGCACCACAAAAACTTATTTACCACAATGTTGTACACCAATTGCTTCTCTAATTTCATCCATTGTATAATTAGCTCCAAGCAAATTCTCCATCATCTGGTCATCAACAACAAGTTGGATTGATGAGATACTATATGGATTTCTCTCTAATGAACTCTTGTTCTTTGCTTATGGCAATAGAGGATAAACAACAACGACATCTATTCCGCTAGAAATTGGATTTCCCTCTTCTAAAAGCCTATGCTTTGACACACATAACATTTCATTTTCTCTTTCTTCTTCTATGTTTTTTATCGGTTTCTCTTTTATGGAGGAAATTCTTTCTTGAATCCATCGGTTCACCATGTTTAAAGAGAAAAATTGGCTTCCAAACACCCCACCATAAATTTGTATTTGTATTATATAATAAAGCACAACTAACAATTCCAATTCCAAGTGGAGAAATTTCTCTTCATATTACAAAAGAAGACACAACTAATAATTCCAATTCCCATTCCAATTCCAATTGCATAAATTTATCCTGGTATTACATGATCTGGATTTCATGAGAAGAATGAAATGAATATAGATTATTAACAGGTGCTTAACAAAAAATAACAGAGATACAGTAAAATTGGTTTTCTATTCAATAACGAAATAAGTTGAAACTGCAAAATGCAGCGAAAACAATCTTGCTGGAATGGTGGTGGCTTATCTCTGAGAAGAGATGTGACAACAGTGCACATTCGCAAGAAGAAGGTTACAATGAGGCTCTAAAGGCCCTTTTACAATAAGAAATAATGCCCAAAACCTAGACATCCAAAAACCTAACCCTAGGAGATGAAGCGCCAAAAGTCATGTGGGCCCCGTTTGGGTAAGTTAGTACATCAACTTCCTGGGGTCATAACTTTTACATACGATCTTCGTTTTAGGCGTGTGATAGCCTGTTGGAAAGGTATCATCAAGGAGAATAATTTAGGCCCTTCAAAATGGCCCCAGAAGTTAAAACTACTAAAAATAGTAAATTTCCAAAATTGTCAGAATTTTTTTTTGAGCCAATTGGAAAAGGTGGGTGGCCACTGATATCCATCTGGATCATTACACAACTAACTATTCCAATTGGACAAATTTTTCTTCCAATTCCAAAAAGATAGAGGAATACAAAAACAAGAATTCCAATTGGACAAATTTGTCTTCCAATTCTAATAAGACACAAGAAGACAAAAACAACAATGCCAATTGGACAAATTTGTCTTCCAATTCCAAGAATACACAAGAATATACAAACAACAATTCTAATTCCACTTGGACAAATTTGTCTTCCAATTTTTCCTACAATGGTTTGGAAATAACACAAAACTTTCTATGAATCAAACAACAAGACCAAAATAAGAAAAAACTATCTATGCATGCTATCTTTTTGTGAATATGTCATGAATTCCTTGTCATCCTTGAGATAGATGAGATACTGGAGTGTTCATGGCACCCAAAAATACCTAGTAGGAACACATGTGTTTTCCTATAACATGTGCACACTAAAGCGCATGCACATTCTAGGAATGTGTGTGCATTCCTATTAAGCATAAATTATAAACAACTACAACTCTATCAAGTCACAAGAGTGCATTCACACTCTTAATGCAATGGATATAGCATTTATTATAGACCAAAAATATTTATGAATAAATATGTATAGGGGTACATGGACAACTAATACCTAAGGGGTTAGGATCGAAAGCATTTTCAAGTATAGAGTAATGGTTAGAGAACCAAGATGTGGTGATGTGGGTGCAAGGGTTGTACAAAAGGTACACACATAGTGCACTCAGGGCTTGAGTGTAGAGGGGGTGAAGGGTTAAGTATAAGTTATGCCTAGGCTTATATGGAACTAGGGGGGTCTAGGTCACCATATAAATCTATATCTAGCTCTATGTCATGGTATAGGTCATGGTATAGGTCTATGCCATGGTCTATGTCATGGTCATTGTATAGATATAGTTCATGCTCCATGTCTTTCCATGTCTAGGTCTTTCTATGTATATGTTTAGGTCTAGGTATTGACATTTCTAGGTCAATGCAATTTCTTTCCTTGCGATTTAGGGAGGAGGGATGTATAGAGAGAAAGAAAGATATTGTGAGAGGGGGAGAGGGGAGGAAAAAGAGAGTGAGGGATAGGGAGATAGATAAAGGGGGTGGAGAGTGAGAGGGTGAGAGGAAGGGGGGTTAGATAGATGAAAATTTCTCAAGGTGGGGGATAGAGAGGGAGGGGGATACAAGGAGAGAGAGAGTGAGGATTAGAGGCAAGAGGTAAAGAGAGAAGGGGGTAGATATGGATTATTTGGGAGTATGAAAGGGTGTGAGAGGAAGACCAACATGGGGGTAGAGAGAGAGAGTGAAAGTGAGACTAACAACAAGGAGATAGAGAAAGAGATGGTATATGTAGGAGAGAAAGAGAGTAGAGATAGTGGGAGGGNGGGGGGGGGAAGAGAGGGAGGGATGAGGGAGAAAAATATATATGCACGAAAAGAGAGATAGAGAGAGAGGGAGAGAGATGAATATGGGGGATATAGAGAGGGATTCAAACATTGATTGTGAATAAATAATATCAAATACAATAAAAGACTACACTTATATTAAAATAAAAAAAGAAGAATCAATGTACCATAATAATCATTAAACCATTTGAAATCATTATTAAACTGTAGGTGAATGGTCATATCCATAAAATATCATTATAAAACAAGAGGTATAGGCATACTACACTTGGGGCTTACGTGTGGATGGGGTTAAGGGTAGAGTATAGGTTATGTGTAGGATTAGATGGAGTTATGTGGGTCTAGGTGATGGTAGAGAGAGAGAGAGAGAGAGAGAGAGAGAGAGAGAGAGAGAGGGAGGGAGGTGGTGGGTAGTGATAGAGTGAGACTGAGTGTGAGAGGAATGTCGTAGATAGAGGGAATGGGGGGTAGAGATATATAAAGAGAGAAATGGAGGGAGAGTAGAGGTGAGAGTGTTATCCACAATTTTGGGTTGTCATAATGGTGTAATGATGATGGAAAATCAAACTCTTCACTAAGAACACATTCCTGAGAAAAGTTACCATTGTCTGCTTCCACAAATCATATTTTTAAGGAGGGTTCACAGGCTACTTATATATTTTCCTGCGAGAATGCATTATTCTCGCAGGATGCATTAAGCTAGGGTGTGAGGAGTTCACACTATACCTGACTATTAGGGTGCAAACATCTTCTAAAGGAAGGAAAAAGATAAATTCTCAAATCTTCTAGAAGGGAATCTTCTAGAAGGGTGAGTTGGCTTTCGAATGGTTATCTAAGTACTGGTTTTTCTGATATCTTGGGATCATTCCTATACAAGTAACTAATCTATTCTCTCCTATATATTGAGGGGATTGCTCATGGAAAAGGTTAGAAGCAAACTAGCAAGAGCTTGATTGGAGAATTAGTGCAAGATTGTATGAAGGACTGATGCTACAACAGCTAAAAACACCAGCAAGGTTATCAAAAGTGGTTGATCTTCTTCATGCATGAGAAAGTGTGTGTGTCAGAGCTAGGAGCCATCGAAAGGAGATCTACAGCATCAAGGCTCAGGTTGTAAGTCTTACTTTCTATCAATTTAATACAATAATATGTCTCTTTCCCATAAAGCCAATGTCACTTTATTACATAACTCCTTGATCATATGTATAGATTAACTGTTGAATATATTGAATTGCCTTCACTTCAATTAGTTTGTACTATTGTGGTCTTGACGGTACAAGAGCATTGGAGTGAAATTGGTACAACAGAGACCCAAGGAAGCATTCATAAGGTATGTACATGATCCTTGCCTCCTAGTTCATTCAATAGTATAAAATATAGGGAAAGAGTATTATTCTGTCTTGTTTTGTTCTAGATCCAGGTGGATCTAGGAAGATCGGTTTGTGTCCGCACTTACGGATTAATCCTGAAACAAAATTGGTGACTCCACTGGGGAACATATCCCATTTTTTGGTGGTTTTTTGTATTTTCTATGGCCATTTGCTCCGGTTCCATTTTTCTCTTGTCTTGTCAGTCTCTGAGTCCTCAGGATATCTTGAGAGACTTCCTGGGTCTATAAGCCTTTGTCAATTTTTCTTTTACTTTCAAAATTTTTGACGTCTTCAGGACTTCTCACACTGCGTTTAACTGCAGTCTGCGAGAACTGGTCAGGTTCGCACCCTGCACATAGGGTCCAGTGTGAACACCTCACACCTTGCTTTAAGGTGGCCCGTGAGAATACTATCTTCTCGCATTGTGTTACACTGCTTGCCTGCGAGCAAGATTTTTGAAAATTTTGAATTTGAGTTTTGACTGCTCATATCAGTTGATTCACCTCTGATAGGCTTATTGGATCATTGATTGATATATCTCTTGCTTTAGTTTGCATGCTTGAACTATTTTAGGGTTTCAAGGTTTTTTCTTGTCTTTTGTAGCTTGACTTTCATTTCTTAGCTCTTATTGGCAATTTCATTCTCTCTGACTTTTGGAGTTGAGTGTGTCTGATTGGCCGAGAACCAGTGATTGGTTGAGAGTTAGGTGTTTGATTTTTCTCTTTCGCTTGTTGATTCGAAAGAACATTTTCATTTGCATTGAGAAGACTCATTGGTTTTCTTTTTGTTTTTACTTTCATTGAAAGAATTGATTGGGTTGTTATTGCTTGGTTCTTTATGATTTGGTTTTATGTTTTCTCATTGATATAGTGAGAATTCGTTTTGGAAAGTGAACAATAATTTTTTCTTTCAAAAACTTTGTTTTTGCCTTTTAGAAAACATTGAAAAAATCAAATTTTAGAGTTTATTGAAGTACTTGAAAAAGACATATAGAGATTATCCTTTGTTCAATGATTGTTTGCATTGACATCTGAAAGGAAATTGTACATTGCATTATAGTATTGAGTTGATTTGGAAAATTTTCTCTCTTTCCCATAAATAGGATTCATGGAATGAAACGAGTCATATTTCATCATCATCCTTGCATTATTTGGGTCAGAGTCACACAACATGAGTTTCACTTCCATTACCTTTGAGTAAACAACAACTCTTAAAAACGTTGCGTAATTTTAAAATTTATCTAGTAACTATTTTCTAGGGTTCTTTTACACCAACATTTAGCTAGGTTAGTGCTTTGGAGTAGGAAGAGAGATACACTCTCCAAAAGCTCAAAACACACAATAGCATCTTGAGTTAGGGAGTGTTAAATTCCATTTGTAGCATACTGTCCTGGGAAGCCCTTCTAACACAAGGGTCAAGCACTAGGTCGCATTGGTGTTGGCAGAGTTACTAACCTTGCTTTGTTGACATCGGTGTAGAGATTGCACGTATTATGGAGATCACTCCGAGGTATACCCACAATGATGAGTGGAAGCCTTTTGAGTTGATTTCGGGCTAGATACCCTGCCCTTGTGTGTGGATTGGAATGACGACTGTTCCCCCAGGATTTACTGTTGCTGGTGGTGACCTTAGTTGCCTATATATCTAGGTTCTTACCCAAGGTGATTGTGGAGGGGAAAGTCTTCACGGTACCTGTAATTGACGTTGATCAAACTCACTCAGGCTCCTTGGAGGGTATACCCACGATTATGTGTGGGAGATTGCACCAGGGTGTAAGTCTGTTAAGCAGGTCGTCAATGTAACTTTTCTACCTTAGCCCCGCCCCTTCTCGTCTCGTTGTTACGACATTGGATTTCATCACCAACTAGTGACTTCGGTATTAGAAGGTATTGTTTGCTTGGTGATTGCTTCTAGATTTTGTTTTCTAGTGTGTGTTGTTTGTTTCTCGAAGGTGACCATAGGATTTTCTTCACGGAGCTTATCATTCGTTTACAATTGCTCCCCCACGACGTTCATGTAGAATGGAAGGTTTATCTCCGGAACATCCAGACATTTCACAACCCTTGACTATGACAACACCTGAGGGTACCCCTGAAGGTTCCCCTCATCAGAGCGAAGTCCAAAACGTTTCTACACCACCTCCATGGGTAGAACGCATTGATTCTCTAGAAGATTTTCGAATTACCAACACTAGAGAGGACTTTCACATTCGTCGTGGTGAACGACCTTTTGTGCGATTAAATCCTCCTGAAGAAGTCATTGTTACATCTTCTGAATCAACCATTGGGCCTTCTCACGGTGTAGTAGGCCAAGATCCTTTTTGGTCGGGTGATTTTCGACGAGTCTTGTTTGGTATTGAGTCACCTCCTATCTACGAAATCAACCCTCCTGTGTCTTCTGAGACAAAAACTACACCAGAAACTACCACTTATCACTTTGTTCTCCCTCCCAAGATGGCCCATCTCACGAATACTACGTGTGTCCAAACTGAAATTCCTACAACTACTCTTGCTCCTATCAATACCCAGCAAACACCTGATGTCATCCCAACGTTACCACCCAGTTACCATGCATTGAATGCTTTGTTGAATGCTTCCAATCCAACACCTCCGCAAACCCCAGTCGGTTCTCCAGGTGGTCCTCCATTTCCTAGGCATCCTATTCCCGATTTTATCTTGACACTCCCTCAGTTTCCTACTGGCGATCCTAATCCTAGTGGCACTATCCGGACTGTTGCACCAAACTTGCAGATTCCTGTTGGTGGACAGGGTGGTACGGTTCCCTTTCCTTTTCTCGGACACAACATAGTTACCACACAACCTACGGTTGGTACACAACTTCTGGGTGGAACTATACCTACGGTAGGGGGACCAACCTCCCCTTTTGGGTAAAATATACCTCCTGAGTTGGCCCAGTGTTGGAATCAACTTTTACAAAACTTTCCTCAAAATGCTGGGGGGCAGACAACTGTCCCTCCTGTAGGCCAACCATATCTGGGTGTAACTAATCCTATTTGGGGTTTGGGTCAAACTACTCAACCTTAGGTCCCTACTCAAACTCAAGGTTACAATCCTTGGGGCTACTACCCTATCCGGCCACCACCGAATCAGCCAGGGTCTTCCCTCTACGGACAGTTTGCTTATGGTCCTACTGGTCTGCCGACAGGGCTTCCACCCTAAAGCCATCAGTACCCGCTGGTAAACCGACATTTACCTTTTCTTGCTACCTTGGATTTGCCAGATTTGTCTAGGATTATAAATGATCCTATTCATCACTCTCCCCAATGGCCTGCTATTCCTGCTAAGCTCCCATCAGATATTCTGAAATTCGATGGAAAGGCGGGAGAGGACCCAAATAATCATGTCATGACTTTTCATTTATGGTGTTCTTCCAACTCACTGATGGATGACTCCATTCGTCTATGTCTTTTTCAACGAACCCTTATTGGTTCAGCTGCGAAGTGGTATATTGAATTGCCACGAGGTTTCTTTTCTAATTTCAACACCCTAGCTATGGCTTTTCTGACACATTACCAGTTACCGATCCATTACGATACTGGGACTGAGATCTTGACCTCTTTCAAACAAACTAAAGGCACTCATATCTCAGATCATATTCATGAGTGGCGAAGGAGACGATGTCTCATCAAACTTGAACTCCCTGATCAGTTACTGGCAGAATGGTTTATGAAATCTTTCGTGAACGAAATTGGTAAAGACATTGCTATGGCTGGTGTTGTTACAGAGGAGCAGGCTATAAGTCGCACTCAGTATCTTGATCTCGTTTATTCACAAAAGAGAACACTCTATGATTTACTACCTGAACTACCTCGTCCTGGTACTTCCAGCACTTCAACTGCTCCAGCTGCCTCGAATGTAGCTGATGGTGTGATTGGTACCGCTCATACCCACTCACATTCCGTTTCAACTATAAACCCTAAATCCAATTCTTCTAATGTTCAAAATGCTCCGTCTCCTGCTCCTCCCGCCGGTAAAACCTCTGAAGTGAACATTGTTCAATCTACGCCGACCGGTAAAAATAAATCCAAGAAAGGGAGAGGTAAGAATAAGGAGAGTAAAAATAATAATCAAAATGAGCAAACTAAAACCCCTCCTGTTGACGACTAGGATAAGCGCAAACCACGCTACCCTTGCCTTATTTGTGGTGATGCTCACTACACAAAGGATTGTCCTCGACGCGTCGAGGTTACTAAGTTCCTTCAAGGAACGTTGAAACCCTCTACGCCAGTAGTCTTGACTCAACCCTTCCCGTCTCAACAACAGGCTTCATTGGTCATCCACGACCAACCCTCTACTTCTACAACATCCTATGTTTTGATGTGCACCGGTGATTCCAAGAAAGACAACGTTGCACTTACCACTAGAGCTAAAGACTATACTCCATCTAAGGAGAAGGTTGATGATTTACCTCCTGATCTAGTACATCCCTCTCCACCAAATCCACCCACAAATGGTCCTCTTCATCTCGAACGACCAAGCCTTGATATAGTTATACGACCACCTCCAAAAGGTGTCGTTAAGAAATCGGCCTTCAATCCTCACGCTTGTGCAGCCCAGAACTATAGCATTGTCGAAGATTTGGCCCAAGCCCCTTCAGCGATGTCAGCCCTTGAAGTCCTTCAGTCTTGTCGTGAACAACAAAGGGCTCTGTTGAAAGATATAGGTGGAATTGATCCAAAGGATACGAATTTGATAGTCTTTAACTTGGAAGACCATATTCCAAGGTTACCCCCACAGCTTGCGTTTCAGATACAAGTTGTTGTCGCCGACAAGAGCATCTGTCGAACTGTTATTGATGAGGGTGCCTCTACGTGTGTAATGTCTTTTACTTGTTGGAAAGCCATTGGATCTCCTCCTTTAAATGAATCACAAAATACTTTGAGAGCCTTCAATGGCTCTAGTTTTAAGCCTTATGGTGTTCTTCCATCGTTTCCTATTACTCTCGAAGGTAAGACAGTCCAAGTTGAAGTGGAAGTTTTCAATGCTCCTCTGGATTATAATCTTCTACTTGGTCGTAGCTGGGTCGATTCTATGCGTGCTGTTGTGTCAACACTTTTTCGTGTAGTCCATTTTCCTCATCAGGGAAAGGTTGTTATGGTTGATCAACTTGCCTTCTTTAATTCCGATACTTGCACTGGCAACGTGCTATTTATAGCTAAAACCCCACCGGGTTACGAGAATGTTGGAGTCAGTCTTTTAAAAGACTCTTCGTTGATGGGTACTTTCCCCATACCACCACCACCCAATATTCCATGCCTTTCAGTTGCTTCTATTAATATGATCTCTGTTGTACCTCATGAACTTCCTGTGTCTACCGACCCTTGGATATTCCCTGATCCAGGAGATCATACTCGTTTCGGCGACGTCATGCTGTTAAGTCCGGTTGAGTCTGCTTATCAAGCCATTCAATTGGCAACCCTTTCTACACCCTCTTTTGATGAGTTGTCTCCTGATCCTTTCTGTGTCATCTTCCCCACTGATGAGATGATCATGTCCATCATGGAAGAAACCCCTTGGGACGATGGGCATCATCGTTCCATACTGTTTTTGGAACAACACACTCTCGAGAATTATTAGCGGATTTCGACTCCGTCAACCATTGTTGTTATATCGACCGTTCCCAGATCTACACATGATGTGTTTGCAGAAGGGAACCTCAGTAATATTTCTCCCACGATACCCATTGATATATTAGTTAAACCTGGGATAGTTGAAAATGTTCATATTGGAGCTTCGTGTTCTCCAGCGGAAATTGTCACCTATACTGCTTTGTTCAAAGAATTCCGTGATATCTTTGCCTGGAGTTATGAAGAGATGCCGAGTATCGACCTTGCTATTGTTGTCCATGAAATTAATACATACCCCGGAGCTAAACCAGTCCGACAGCACCTTCTCCCTGTCCATCCACGTAAAGCGGCAGCTATTAAACTCGAATTTGAAAAACTTCTCAAAGCCAGTTTTATTTATCCCGTGGCTCTGACAAAGTGGGTTTCCAACCCTGTACCGATTGATAAGAAAGGTGGTAGTATACGTTTTTGTGTTGATTATCGAGATATTAACAAATCTTGTCCAAAGGACAATTTTCCAACCCCTTTTGTTGACCAGATTGTCGATGACTATGCTGGCAATGAAATCTTTTCTCTCATGGATGGATTTTTCGGCTATAATCAAATTAACATCACTCCTGAGGACCAACATAAAACTGCTTTTATTTGTCCTTGGGGTACTTTCGCCTATAGAAAACTTCCCTTCGGTCTTAAGAACGCTGGTACAACATTTCAACATGCTATGTCTTATGCATTTCACGATATCAAGAATATCGTTCAACCTTATTTGGATGACTTGCTAGCTCATTATTTACATCGAGTCGATCACCCTAATCGTCTCCGAGCAATTTTCGTTCATTGTCGGTTCTATTGCATTCACCTGAATCCTCATAAATGTGTATTTTGTGTAGAGTCCGGCCGTCTCCTCGGTTTCATTGTTTCACATCAAGGGATCCGGGTAGATCCTATTAAGGTTGAGGCGATTCTTAATCTCCCTCCTCCTTCTTCTTTGCACCAGTTACAAAGTTTGCAGGGGAAATAAAACTTTCTTCGTTGTTTCATCCCTAATTATGCCGAGATTACTCATGGTTTCACACATCTTCTAAAGAAAGGTTCAGAGTTTGTCTTGGATAAACATGCCAATGATGCTTTTGAAGCTTTGAAATTATCCCTCACAAAAGCTCCACTTCTTTTTCCTCCTGATTATAGTTGGGATTACTTTCTTTATCTAGCTGCTTCTGAGTATACTATCGGCATGGTTCTTTTTCAAGAGGATGATGCACACGATGAACATGTTATATATTACTTGAGTCAAAGTCTCACTTCCACTGAAATCAAGTACCAACATGTTGAAAAGTTGGCCTTGGCTACTGTTCAAGCGGTTCAACGTTTTCGCCATTATATTCTCTCCAGGAAAACTACAGTGATTTCTCATTGTAACCCCATGCAACATATTTTGACACATCAATTACCGGGGGGAAAATACTTCAAGTGGATTGTCATTCTCCAGGAATTTGAATTGGAATTCGATCGAGCCACGTCGAAGAAATCCTTAGTTTGTGCTGAGTTAATTTGTGATTTTCCCCACTCTGCCACGGAAAATGTAGCAGTCGATTCGTTACCTGACGAATCACTTTTCCTTATTAGTACTGACGATATTTGGTACAGAGATATCATTATATATCTCCAAACTCAAACTTTCTGGCCTACTCTGTCTAGTGCCAAACATCGTCGTATCCATTATCAAGCACGTCAATATATTATCCTTGGAGATACTCTTTACCGTCGAGGTATTGACTATGTTTTTCGACGGTGTTTGACTTTTGAGGAAGCCGATAAAGCTTTGAATGACTGCCATTCTGGAGCATCTGGTGGTCATATGTATGGGTATGCTACTGCCCAGAAGATCTTACGTGCAGGATATGTTTGGCCTTCCTTGTTCAATGATTGCATTACTGCTGTTCAGAAGTGTCATGCCTGCCAGACCTACAATCAAAAAATTCGGTCGCATCCTGCTCCCCTTCATCCTGTGGTATCAGTTGGTCCTTTTGCAAAATGGGGCATTGATTTCATGACACGTCACCCTCACTCAGCCGGGGGGCATGGTTACATTATTGTAGCTGTTGATTACTTTACAAAGTGGGCTGAGGCAATGCCAACATTCGATAATACTGGAAAGACTGCAACGTTATTTCTTTTTAACCATGTTATAGCACATTTTGGTGTTCCTCAGGCTATCGTTACTGATCACAGTAGTCATTTTAGGAATTTCATGATATCTAAACTTATGGAGAAGTTGGGTCTTCGTCATGATAGCTTAACACCCTATTATCCGCAGGCTAATGGCCAAGTTGAAGCAATCAATAAGGTACTTATAACTATGATTCGACGGATGATAGGAATTCATAAAACTAGTTGGCACACGATGTTGTTTTCGACATTGTGGGCATATCGGACATCTGTTAAATCTACTACGGGGTTTACGCCTTTTCGATTAGTCTATGGCATGGAAGCCATTCTGCCAATAGAATGTGAGATACCTTCTCTGAAGCTAGCTGTAGAACTCTTACCCAATACTTCTGCTGAAGAGGAATGTTTGTTGTATCTAATGCGATTAGACGAGACTCGATGTGATGCCACTCTTGTAATAGAATCCCAAAAGAAACGCGTCAAGGCACAGTATGACAAGCATGTCAAGCCTCGCGTTTTCTCTAAAGGAGATCTTGTTCTTCTGTATGAACAAGGTAAAGATGTATTAGGAGCTGGGAAATTCAAACCAATGTGGCATGGTCCTTACATTGTTCGCAAAGTGTTGGAAAAAGGAGCATATGAGCTAGTTGATTATGATGGTATACCTTTGAGTGAACCCAGGAATGGGTTGTACTTGAAGAAGTACTATGCATAAGTTTTTTGTGCAGAAGTACTTGTATTTTATGTATCATACTTTGTGTGTGTTACTTTTAGTTTGCTTTTGACGTTATTTGGTCTCTGCCCTTACGTGACGTTGTGTTTGATTGCCAGATGTTGGGGTATTCGCCACCTTATATTGGCTTCGCTGATGGTGCTAGCCATAGTACTCGGAACCTAGCTTCCGCTGCATGGGCAATCTATGCCCCAACAAACAAGCTTATATCTTTATGAGGTGTATGTATTGGCCATGCAACCAACAACATCGTAGAGTATAGCGCCGTTATTGAATTATTGGTTGATGCTATCTCCCGAGGAATTCTTCATTTGGTTGTACGACTTGACTCGCAGCTAGTAGTGCTACAACTAAGTAATATCTATTCTATTTGAAGTCCTACTTTGTTAAGGGTATATTTGCAGATTCGCCTCTTGGATCGACATTTTGATCATATTGAATATCAGCATATTCCTAGACGTCTTAATACATTAATAGATGCTTTGGCTAATTATGTATTGGACAGACATTTGAACAATTTATAAATCAAACACATTACAATTCACACAATGTAAAGTAAACCGGTAGAAGCCGTCTGTATATATATAACGATCAAAAGAGTTTGTTTTTACAAAATGTTTGTTCGAAGACCAAAATATCAAAAATTGAAGCTTATAGCTTCTACAAGGTGATGTCATGGATGACGTTCATGGTAACACACTACTGCCCTAGCTACTCTGCGGAGCAATCGACCCATAGCTGCGGAAACTCCTACAGTGTGACACTGATCGCGTCTTGGAATTTCTTCCAGAGTCATATCTGGAATATCAGATGTCAAGCCCTCTAAATTCTGCTCCACTGTCAGATAATCCTCGGCGTACTGTGGTACTACTGCAGCTACCTCTTCTCGTCACTGGATAGGAGAAGAGCCGACAGGTCTATATGCTCCAACATCTGTGTCATCGACAATGTTTTGGGTTAGTCTTTGGATAAATTTATAAAACAAAAACATTTAAATATGATAAAAATTCAAAAACATTTTAAAAAAAGAGAAAATTTGTGTTTTTCTTATCGAGGTCTCCCCACTGAGCGTCCTCAGGTAGTGCTAGATCTGGATCTCCTCAAAAATCCAACCCGGCGTAGGCATAGTCATCCACCATCAGCATCTGGTTTTGCAACCAGTCAAAGAATATATCGCCATATTTGACGATTGGTCCTGCCACATGTCTGGCCATAAGCCTACACCATCGAAGCATCCTCGAATCTCTTGGACCAGGAAGGTCCCAGTCAGCCTGTAGACAAAACACAGGGACCCTCTCTAGGAAGAAGGAAACTAACAAAGAACCATATCCAAATTGTTTCAGATCTCCTCGCCTGCACTTAGTCAACTGTTTCTTGATATTGTGCAATACTGCATCAGCCTAGTTAAAGACCTGGGGCTCAGTACACTCAATGGCATACTAGAAATAGCTCTGCAATGCCATATGGGGAGAAACACTTCCTGCCATACAAGTAATCATAAAGAGAATAGTGCGGAGAGTCAAGTCAGTTACTCCCCAAATTGTCGCTTTCCCTTTCTTTCTTTCAGCCTCAGGTACGCAGTATTGGTTGCAATATTCACTCATTTTCAACCCGCCTGCTCTGCTGCCGGTCAAAATGACATAGGACCCACGCCTGGATAATCCGGTCAAGAAATATATGTCCTCGATGTCAATAGCTAATGTATGAGCTCCCACAATGAAAACTTGTTGGTTCGGATCCCACATTCGGACTAGATACTCCAACAAACGGACTTGGGCTCTCATACCCGGGATATAGAAGTATTTTAAGAGACCACAGTCTCTTAAAGCAGCGATGGTTGGAGGGTGGTTTTCAGCGTTTGTGTTATCCTCCTCGTGTTCTCGTTCTCGCCACTCGAGTACCATGTTTGTGGCTATTTACCTACATAAGAAACATACAAACATGATTAATGATCTTATTCATGTAATAAATATTTTCTATTGGTTAAACATTTCAATTTTTTTTTTGGATTCTGCGCTACTCGCAGGTGGCATACTATGTACAGTGCGAACTTCTCGCAGGCGGCTTAAGGCCCACCTATGAGAATGAGTCATTCTCGCAGGTCCCGTATGGGCCACCTGCAAGAATGTCTCCACGCAAAAAGGTTTCAAAAAACTAACTTAAAACTGGACTTTTAACCAATGAAATCAAATTTTTAAACCATGAAAAGATCAGGAATGAAGAACTTACCAAGATGCTACTGACGGCTCGTCAAACGATCACATGTAGCTCCCGGAAATCGACACCAAATGCAGAGGGTAAAATGAGGTTTTTTTGGAACTCAATGGTAAAAGTGTGAAATGATATGGTAAATTTGTTTATTCACTCATTTTAATTACTTTTTACTATATCAAATGTGGGTTTTTTATGTTTATTTATTATTTAAACCTAATCACTAATGTGAAAATGAGTGAAATGACTTGCAGGGGCAAAACATGGATGATTATGGACACAATTTTTCCCTGGTGTGATGTGATTTTGATTATTTGTTATGGTTTTTACTTAAAACCTCAAGCGCCTCTTGTCCATTCTTGCGCTTGTGAAAAACATAAGAACGTGATCGAGCGTTGTTTTATCACTTTTTTGGGCTCGCTGTGGTTATACGAAAAAGGAACCCCCCTGGAGTTTTCTTTAAGCTCTTTTCAGACTCTCTAAACATGAAAAGATCGCCGAGCGACCTTGCTATTTTCACACTCGCTAAAGTATTTGAAGTATGCATCTTTCGAGCAATAGTTTAACCCTTTTTCGGTCTCGTTGGACTACTGTACGAAAAAGGAACTGAGAGAGTTCTCTTTTTAAGTGTTTTTCCAAACTCTATAATCTTGAAAAACCTTCGAGTTTACTATCTCTGGACTCGTTAAACAAACATTGACAGACCCGTAATGGGACCAAACCACTCCTTCCTAGGGTTCATTAAAAATACTCCGAGGGACTCGTCTGAAGGATGAGCTTATATCAACAAGCATATGTGATCCTCTTCAAGCTTGTGTAAAAATAAAGAGGTACTTTCCAGAAATGGTGGGGGAAAATTTGGGAAAGGGATATGTTTCATTTTTGTATTGATTGGCAGTAAGTGTCGCTCTTGAACATGACACCCCCTATTCATCATTGAAGTTGGTTTGGGAAATCCATCTGTATCTCATTTGATCTGATTACAAGGTCATTCCATGTGTCGTATTTGAGTCAATGCTGCCAAATCATCGTTCGTGTCATTCATATGTTCAAGAGAAGTCCATCTGAAAACTCTATTGAGTCAGCCATCTGCAGTTACCCCTTCTCTTCATGTCGGCCTTCCCTATGTCCAGTCCAATTTGCAAAATGCTCTGTTCCACCTTCAAAATTTGTTACTCATTTCATTTCATTGATGGGGGATACATCAAGGCTTTCCTGTGATGATTTTTGTTCCGTCGACTTCAGCTCATTATCCAGAATCAAGACTTAGAAATTCTTTAGTACCTTGGAGCTTGCATGCCTTAATGGCAAGTTTCCTCGCTTTCGACAGTGGTTTTACATCATTGACCTCTGATCGAGAGATTCCGTTGGGTGTTCGACTTCAACTCATTTATTCATAGTCGATGGATTGTACTATAGTACCTTGGGAGTCATTGACGTCAATGGTGATTTCCCTTGCACTTGTTAATTGTTACATCAATGACCGGTAATCAAGTGGTTTCTGCCATGTTCGACTTCAACACATGTAATCACATGGTTAGATTCGTACTTTGGGTGATGAGATTGAAGACCCTGGATATTATCTTTGTGATCCAGGTTGCGATGGAGTATGTATAATTTGCGGCACATAGATCCACTGTGTATGTTTCGTGGCTATGTTGTCTTGATTAAAAATTTGTTGCATAGATCCACAGTGTATTCAGGTGGCTATGCTATATTATGACGGCATGGATCCACAGTGTATGATTGGTGGCCATGACCCTTTTTTATGATGTCATCAGTCTATGATCTGATTATGGGAATGCCTACCTCATGAATTCGTATACATGATATTCTACCGATGCTTGGATGTTTGTAGGTTTCCGATTAGATGTGCTCTTAGTTTTTGACACACACATGCAGCTTACAAAGTCTATCAACTGTCACTGGTTCCACTCTCAGACTTTGGGGGGCATTCTGTTATCCACAATTTTGGGTTGTCATAATGGTGTAATGATGATGGAAAATCAAACTCTTCACTAAGAACACTTTCCTGAGAAAAGTTACCTTTTTCTGCTTCCAGAAATCATATTTTTAAGGAGGGTTCGCAGGCTACTTATATATTTGCCTGAGAGAATGCATTATTCTCATAGGCTGCATTAAGATAGGGTGTGAGGGGTTTGCACTGTACCTGACTATCAGGGTGCGAACATCTTCTAAAGGAAGGAAAAAGATAAATTCTCGAATCTTCTAGAAGGGTGAGTTGGCTTTCGAATGGTTATCTAAGTACTGGTTTTCCTGATATCTTGGGATCATTCCTATCCAAGTAACTAATCTATTCTCTCCTATATATTGAGGGGATTTCTCATGGAAAAGGTTAGAAGCAAACTAGCAAGAGATTGATTGGAGAATTAGTGCAAGATTGTATGAAAGAATGATGCTACAACAACTAGAAACACCGGCAAGGTTATCAAAAGTGGTTGATCTTCTTCATGCATGAGCAAGTGTGTGTGTCAGAGCTAGGAGCCATCGAAAGGAGATCTACAGCATCAAGGCTCAGGTTGTAAGTCTTACTTTCTATCAATTTAATACAGTAATATGTCTCTTTCCCATAAAGCCAATGTCACTTTATTACATAACTCCTTGATCATATGTATAGATTAACTGTTGAATATATTGAATTGCCTTCACTTCGATTGGTTTGTACTGTTGTGGTCTTGACGGTACAAGAGCATTGGAGTGAAATTGGTACAACAGAGACCCAAGGAAGCATTCATAAGGTATGTACATGATCCTTGCCTCCTAGTTCATTCAATAGTATAAAATCTAGGGAAAGAGTATTATTCTGTCTTGTTTTGTTCTAGATCTAGGTGGATCTAGAGAGATCGGTTTGTGTCTGCACTTACAGATTAATCCTGAAACAGAGAGAGGGAGGAGGATATAGTGAGAATGATACTAACAACAAGGAGAGAGAAAAATAGGTGGTAGATTAAGGATAGAAAGAGAGGAGAGATAGTGGGAGGGAGGAGGGGGGTAGAGAGAGAATGCTTGAGTTTGAGAGGGGGGGAAGAGAAATAAAGAGAGGGGGATTAGACAAGGAGTGTTTGAGTGTGTGAGAGGGAGGGAGAGGGAGAAAAAGAGAGTAGGTAGACAGAGAGTGAGAGGAAGGTGGCAGATATAGTGGAGAGGGGTAGATGTATGAGAGAGAGAGCAGAGAGATAGTGGGAGGGTAGGGAGAGAGAGAGAGAGGGAGGGAGGAGGGGGTGGAGAGAGAGTGAGACTAATTGTGTGAGGAAGGGGGAAGATATAGGGAAGGGGGTAGAGAGATATAAAGAGAAAAATGGGGGGAGAGTAGAGGAGATAGAGGAGGAGGGAGGAAGGGGTGGAGAGAGAGTGAGATTGATTGTGAGAGGAAGGGGGGAGATAGAGGGAATGGGGGGTATAGAGATATAAAGAGAGAAATGAGGGGATAATAGAGAGTAGAGAGGGATGGGGATATAGTGAGAGTGATACTAAAAACAATGAGAGAGAGAAATAAGTGGTAGATGTAGGAGAGAAATATATGAGAGATAGTGGGAGGGAGTGGTATAGATAGAGGGAGAAGGGGGGTAGAGAGATAATGTGTGAGTGTGAGATAGGGATATAGAAATAAGGGGAGGGAGGGATAGATATAGGAAGAGAAGAAGAGAGGTAGAGAGTGATATGGAGAGAGATAGAGAAGGAGGTAGAATGAGAAATAGAGAAAGAGGGGTAGAGATATAAAATTAGAGTGAGACTAACAAAACACACACACACACACAGAGGGGAAGAGGTAGGGGGGAGGGGGGGTATAGGGGGAGGGAGGGACAAATGTGAATAGGTAGGGGGAGAGAGATAGGGAGAGAGGAGGAGGGAAGGAGGGGAGGAGAGAGAGACATTGTGGGGAGGGAGGGAGGGAGGAGGGAGAGAAATATATGGATGGAGAGAGAAAAAGAGAGGGAAATAGTAGAAGAGTGGGGATATAGCGAGGGATGTGAGAGTATGAGGCATGGGGAGGAAAGGTCTAGGTATAGTTCATGGTCTAAGTCTATGTCTAGTTCTAGTTCTAGGTCTAGGTCTTGACATTCCTTTCCAGTTCTAGGTTAAGGGAATTTCTTGTCTTACCATGCCTTTCCTTGCAATGTACCACTATTTCTAGAGTGTGAGAGTGTGGGAGGGAGGGAGAGGAAGTAAAAGAGGGGAGGTAGAGAGTGATTATGTTAGAGTGTGGGAGGGAGAGAGAGAGTAACACAAAAAGGGGGGATAGAAAATGTGTGTGGCAGGGTTTGGGAGGGAGAGAGAGGTATACAAAGAGGGAAGGTAGAGAGAGGTATAAAAAGGATGGGGGTAGGGAGTGAGTGTGTTAGAGTGTGGGAGGGAGAGAGAGGAAGACATAGAGGGGCAATAGAAAGTTTGTGTGAGAATGTTGGAGTAAGAGAGAGGAAGACAAAGAGGAGGGGTAGAGAGAGAGAGTGTTATAGTGTGGGAGGAAGAGAGAGGAAGAAATATAGGGGGGTATAAAGTGTGTGTGGGAGGGAGAGAGAGAAAGGCATAGAAGGGAAGTATAGAGAGAGTGTGAGAGGGATAGAGAGGAAAATAGGGAGGGGGGTGGAGAGAGAGGTAAATGTAGGAGAGAGAGGTATATGTAGAAGAGATAGAGGAGAGATAGTCCGAGGGAA
>JASDQU010101840.1:443287-475553 GCA_032191745.1 Picea mariana
TGAGGGGAGAGAGATATTGTGTGAGAGTATGCGAGGGGGAGAGAGAAAGAAAAAGAGGAGGGGTATATATGTGAGAGCTTCGTAGTCTTAGAACTTCTTAGGGATGGTATTTTGACCTTATAGAGGACATACAGTTCTTATTTTCTTTTATCTTGGCACATTGGATTTCCAGGGTTTTTTAGGATATGGGATGTGTTATACTTGTAGCTAATTCTCTTCTCATTGGGATTTTCTCTCATTGGTTTAGGTTCACTTCAATGACCACTCAGAGGATGTCTAGCTCGTTTGATGCACAATGATTTTTTCATATTTAATTTTCAGCATCCACTTTTTGCAGTTTTTTAGATAGATCTTCATAGACACTCCTGAGATTTCATACCATGAGTTATAGATTGAAGACTTGGATATGTTATTATATTTTGCACTATATTTTGTTGCTAAATTGATACATTTCTACGAACTTAATATTAAAGGACGGTTTGTTGGAAACAATGCTAAGTCCTAACTAGACCTTAACAACTAGTTAGTTATGATACGGTCACGGGGTCATTACATTGAGTTGTATTATTAATGTACCATTGATGTACATATTATTTGACTTATCTCGATTTCTTTTCCACCCGTCCTTTTTGTCTTCTCTATTTTGTTGGCTGTTTGATTTTGTTTGTTTTTCTTTCTTACTCCTCATTCTATCACTCCTTTTTCATTGATGGAAATCCTGTAATCAAGAATCATAATGATTCAAAAAATCCTTAGATGTTGATTAGATTTTTAAATACATATAAACATCTACTTGATCTTCGAAATTATATTGATCGCTTGACTGTTTGAAATTTACATGTGAAATACTTTTCTAACCAAAACACTTTAATGATAAATAACTTACAAATAATTGAGTACAAAATGGACAACAATGATAACATCACATACAGAAGTTTGATAATGGAGTTCACCCAATTTCAGTTACATCTGTAGGTCTTCTTCCAATAGAGACCTCTTTATTAATGCTCAAATGTTTGTATTTTTACAATGACCTTTTCCTACATTTCTCAAACCCAAAAACAAAGTGTACCATTGGATTCATTGCAAAAAATCATGAAAAATGAGTATAAATTTCTTAAAATTCCATCAAGGGACCTCTCGACATGCTTTACGATGTAGCCTCAAATCCATGATTCCCTTGGAATGAACTTCAAGACCATAATATCCATATTAATGAGTTTCATTCTTCTTGGGCCACATGCCCATTAAATAGGGTGCAGGCACTAACCTCCTGTCTGAATTCCATGGTCAACATTAAATATAATTGTGGCAGCTTTCATAACCAACCTGCACTCTTAACGCAATTGGTTAAGTTGTTTGATTGTTATATAGTGGGTCGCGGGGTCAAACCCCATCGACCACACTATATATAACATTTTTTTATATAAACATATGTGAATATAGATACATTGGTTATGGTATATTTTATATGCATGGTTTAATACAATATGACCCCCACGGATCATGTTATTAGTTATAGTTACATTGTTATACACGGAATCGGGGGCTAGGCCCTTGATCCATTTTTTTTCCAACCATAATATTTAAAAAACTTAAATAGAATTTCAATTGTATATAGTTAAGAACTAAATGTGTGGCATGTTGGTAGTGGAGGCTTGTGTAAGGTCTTGGAAGGTCTCAGGTTCAACCTCCGTTGAATCCCAAATTTTATATAAAATTATCCATAATTTTCCAATGGGATTCTTCCACGTGGTAGCCTCTCATTAGCTTATCCTTATCACATGTCAACCTATGATTTTTCCATGTAACTTGTATGATCACCACATCAATTGCCTAGTTTATGTACAATGTGGCACATGGTGCATTAGGGTGTTTCCATGTCATCAATGTACATCCTTTACAGTTGTGCCATTTTTCACCCTTGATTTCCACCTTATTATCACTTAGTTCCATTAGACCTAGATCATCCACATGTTTTTCCTATGATGTCTCCATTTGGGGGATGTCTACTATATCTATTTTACCTTCTATGAGTCTACTTAGAATTAGTACTCCTATATTTTTTTTTGCAATGCCCACATATGGATATCTATCTAGTGGGGGGCCTATCAATGAATTCAATGCAAGGAGTGGAAATTATTTCACTCCCAGTTTTCCTATGGGTGTTCTGATGATGCCAAATGTCAATTTCCTTTAGGTTGGAATATGTCTAGTGGATTTGGAGTTATTCCTAGTCAGTCTCAGGGAAGTGATGTTTTGGGGATATTTAACATCTCATGGGGTATTACATCGATTCATGTGAGTTCTATTCTTCACCATTTACCTTTTTTCCTATGGGAAATATCCCTATGGAAACTTTTGGTCTATGGATCGGTGGACCTTCTACTGCTCCTGGGGTCATTCCCCCTAGGGAAAATTATCATCAATGGAATGACTACCCTTTCATTCCTTTGTATGGTCTTGGAAGTTATATGGGGCTATTTTTGGTCAAGGTAGTTTGTTTCCTTTAAGGTCCATGTATACTCTTAGAAGTAATCCTTTTCAGGGTATTTTCAATCCTTTTATCCCTAGAGGTAATCCAATTAGGGGCATGTTTGGTCCCAAGAGTATAAAGGCTCTTTCGAGTGCATCTATCCTTGGGGGAACTCACCCTTTTGAAACTCCTTCTCCACTTGGAAACACATACATGNGGGCAGATTAGGTCTCATCCGAATATCTAGATGCTTCTTCATCCAGATCACCTTCCTTTTCCAACACATAGTTTCCTTTATTGGTGACGTTATACTTGCCATATTTTTCATGTTTGATGAAAAAACCCATTTTCTATGATCCATTATGGCTAGATATACATGTGAAGCTACCATCTGACATATCGAAGTTTGAAGGTAATCTAGAAGAAGACCCATCTATGCATATCATGATCTATCACCTATGTTGTTTGTCCACCTCCTTAATGGACTATGGTATTAGACTGCATCTTTTCCAGTGATCCCTAATAAGAGGTGGCACAAAGTGGTATATATAACTGAAGGGTTCTTCGTTCTCTATCTTCAATAAATTGGAAATGACATTTTTAATGCATTTTCGAATCCCCATCAGGTATGAGGCTAGGAAAAATCTCTTGACATATCTGCACCAAGACATATCCACTCACATATCCAATCATATTCATGAGAGGAGATGAAGGAATAGAATGATAAAATCCATAATTCCTAACCAAATCATAATGGATTGGTTTACCAAATCTCCCTTGTCACCTATTTCCGAGGACATTTCTATGGCATGGGTGACTTCTGAGGACAAATATATCCTTTGTTCTCAGTATTTATATCTTGTCTATTGTTATTATATAACTCTATACAATATCATCCCACATGATCCAAGGAAGGAAACAAATTGACATAGGTCAAACTCAGGATCTCATGTTGATGGCATGGTTGGCTTTGTTTCTAGTGCATCTGTGGGCTATTTAATTGGCCACTTAGGTAACATGCACATTTCATCAAACCCACTAGTTGCTAAGTCCATGAATTGTTTTTTATCAAGCCCCCATTCTACACTATGAGGTAAATTTAGTGCAATCCATGCAACTGAAGAATCCTCAAAAACCTGGGGGAAGAAGCATAAGAATAAGAAGAAATATTATAATAATGAACATGGATCCCCTCAAGTCTAAACCAATAATAGGGGAGGCATCAAGGAGAATAAGAAGATTCTATTCCACTTCATTATTTATGGAGAGGATCACCTTACTCACCAATTTTCTAGTAAGGATGAAATCCATTACTATCTTTCACAACAAAAGGATCCCCAACAACTTGAAATTTTGGTTCATCCCTTCTCCCCAAGACTCAACAAATGGTTTCATAGAATCATTCCCCTCTGTAAGGGGGAATGGAAGGTACTCCTCAGTTTGAGGGGTCATTCTCAACCTTTAATGCCATGATGTGTGATCAGTTAATTTCCTTACATACAAGATCACATAACTATGATACCCTCAAGGTTAGTCCTTCAAATCAGGAGACAAATTCCTCTTCCTATCTTGGTGTCCCTCACTATATAGAGAAACCATTTTTTAACACATTTCTTTATCCAGCCAAGGGTATTCTTAGACACATGGCACACAATCAAAATACATAGGCCACCCACAACTAAAATATTGTAGAAGAATTGGACGAGGCACCATGTGCCATGTCTTCTTTAGAAGTTCCCCAAAGACACCCCAAAAAATTGAAAGCTTTCTTTTTTTCCATAGGCAGGGTTGATCCCTTAGAATCTAGTTTTATGGTGATTGACATGGACCAGGCTCCAAATCAAATTTCCCACCATATTCCTTTCCAAATCATAGTGAGAGTACTTAGGAAAAACATATTTCGTAGAGCGGTTGATGAAGGTGCATTGAATTGCATTATGTCCATGTCATGTTGGAAAGACATTGGCTCTCCAAAGCTCAACCTGTGTCGCAACATGTTGAAGGGTTTTGACGGACACCTATTTGAGCCTCATGGTATTATTACCACATTGTCCATTTATTTGGGTGGCAATACTATATCCATTGCAGTGGAGCTAGAGATCCATTGGAGTATAATTTGATACTTGGGAACACCTGGCTCTATGAGATGATGATGGTTGTCTCATATGTATTTAGGGTCATTCAGTTTCCTCACCAAGGAAGCATGATTATGATTGAGGATTTGGAACTGTTTGGATTCCATTTCATGTGGCCTATGTTTTCTAGATATTGTTCCTATACGCATGCCTTGTCCACTATCCTTGGTTTGAAAATAACCATTTTTCTTTGATAGATGACTATGTAGACCCCCTAGTTACTTGAGGAGTATGTTTGGGTTCTTGGGATAAATTCCCTTCATGATTTCGATATTTCTAAACTCAGTGGTGTACTTTTTCACACTCTGCCCCTGCCTTTGCCTTAAGTAATTCTAAGGGATCCATTCATCCTCTACATACCCAATATGGTAGAATTGGAACTTAATGAGGATTTTTAAATCCTCCCACTAAGTTACTAGTGGATCACCCTATAGCCTAAGTGTCTCCATGTGACCTTCCCACTAGGTTAAATCATGACCTTCTCACTTCAATATGGAAAATGATATATTTTTCTCCTAATATATATGGTGAAGAATGAAATAAAATTCTAGCTGCTACAAATAATGATTCAGTTTTAATGAATATATCTCACCTTGGTAGATATTTACGTTCAATTTCACTTCCATATTAAATAGGGATCATGAAGGGTTATTCACAGTTGAACATGGATACTCTCTCTTGGCATATTTCCTTGAATAAATTTTTGGGTATTCATTATCTGTCAATTTCCCTTCTAATTTGATCTCATAGTTAGAGCCTCCATCCTCTATTAATGGTTCAAGCTTGCTTTCTAGAGCCCTCATGAGGAGGGAAGTATTCAGAGATATATTAGTGAATTACACTTCTAGTCTCACAAATATCTCCTCTATTGGATATTGAGGGCTATTATGAACAAAAATGTCATCCATAGTTAGGGTTCTTCGAATTTTGTATTAAACTAATTCTTGGATGCCAATAATTTTCCACAAATATGACAAAGAAAAATTGTTTCATACCAATATGGGCTTGCTTTATAGATTCCCATATCTAGGGAGGTTTTTGACTTCCTCATCCCTCAATTGTGATAAGGTTTTGGAAGTTTTAGAATCTTCTTTAATGTACACACATGGATATCCCTAATAAGCTTATGGAAATTTTTCCCTAAGAGGATTATGAAAAGTATTTTGTAAGCCTGTTGTTTGGAAGATGGGGGAATATTGTAATATTTACCCTTAAGAAATAAGAATATACATACCTTACCCCATCAATGTTTCATTGGCACGTTGTTAGGGTTTTTCCATGTAAATTTTATTTCTTGTTGAATGTGATTATGTTATTTTGTTTTACATTTCCATTGTTTCTTCTAAATTGATTTGTGTTGCAATTTATATTTCTTTTGGGGGCTCATGCATTTCCAACACTATTAATTGTTTAATAGGTTGTTGATAAATCAAATGTGATTTAGGAGTAGAAGGGACCTAATATAGACATCAAACTCTTTATACCTATGGAATAATAGGGAATAAATGAGTACGGTGATATCCTAATCCTATGCAAAGTTTAAAAGGGAAATTTGGCTTGTGTCATATTCATCTAAATTTCTCAACAATATCAATTTTCCCAACATTACTCACATTGGTTTGTAGATTTCCCCCATTGTTACTGATAGTGGTTGGTTTATTTCCCCATAATGACTCATAGTGGTTGTTTTATTATTGCCAATATGATTTTCAATGACTAGTTTCCAATCTCCAATATGACTTGTAGTGATTGGATTCTTTCTCCCATTATGAATTGCAGTGGTTAGTTGCTTTCCCTAACATGACTTGTAGTGTCTAGTTGCCTATATTTAGTATCACTTGTAATGATTTTGTTGTCACTCCTATCATTACTTGAAGTGGCTAGTTTATTTCCCCTAGCATGACTACGTCTCTGGCATGAATTACAGTGGTTGGTGAATTTTCCCTTTCTATTCGCTTCTTCTTCATATTATTCCTCTTTCTATTCCTTTTATACCATTATTTACAAGGATATATACTTTCACTAGATGATGCAAAATAAGGAGGAATAGATTTCACTAAAAAAGAAGGAAAAGGGTTAATATCAATTCGATGCTCTTGACATAAGGTGATTATTTGAGAAGTTTTAAGATCATTTGGAAATTTTGGAGTGGAAAAAAAATAAATAGGTAGGCCCAAATTCAATCTATGAATATGCAATATGAACATCAAGGGTGGATCAACATTTCCACAGGAAGGAAAATCATAAGAACTCCTTTATAAAGGTATCCCTTGGTTGGTACTGACAAAAGAATTACCTAGCACGTAACCACTACTAGGAATAAAATGAGTGTTTAATTATAATCGAAGGCTTTAGGGGAAGCTATTTGGGATTTGAAAAAATGGAGGAAGACCTCCACTCATTGGATATCCCATTCCCATGAAGGTATTTATTTCCATAGACAAGAAAGATGAAAAATATATTTTTCCCAAAGAAGGAATAGATGCATGGATATGCCCCCCTCCGAATGGAAAGGCAAGGAAAGGGGTTGAAAATCTCCCCACCAAAATGTTGAAACTAGGAAATATAGGTCATGCATTCACCATGACATGAAACATCCCAATGGATGATATTCCAAAATAAAAGGAACCACCACCATAATATGTGGAAGGTTTTGATCCCATGGCACTATTAGGAGCCGATACAGAAGGTCCTGGACCTCCACTCAATTCTTTGGAAGTCGATGGAAATTTATTATAATAGAGATAATAGACATGGAAGGATTGACTCATATACTAGAGATAGTTGATGTTGGGGTATGGGTGCCCCCTAACCTTGAAGTAATAATGGTGTTGTCCATGATAGAGAACTAGTGAAAATAATTTACAATGTGACTTGGATTCTTGGGGGTCCTAGTGATGGGCCTTTATAATTCCTATCAAAGTCACACTTTTTGACTACATATGTACCTAAGAACTCACCTTTTTTACCATGACTAATATAGAATGTGGTTGTTTTACAAATTATTTAATGAATGATTTTGAGTTTAATATATGATGAATAATGATTATGTTTTTTCCTAAGTTTCATGATAAAAATGTATGTGTATCATAACCTCCATAGGATGAAATACTCATCAATGCATGGAGATCACAACATGTGGAGAGAATAAAGGAATCTTTTCCTCACCTACCACCGGATTCACTACCAAGATATTAAAATCCACTATATCCAAACTCAAACTTCATGGATACAAATTACAAACAATTAAGACAAGTATTCTAAATGAATGAACGTTGGGGAAAAAATTCCCTTAATTCCTCCTTGATTTAAGGATAGTTTTGATCTTTCTAGGAGTATAAATAAACCTCGAGGAGTAGCCTTGAGAAGGAAATTTTTGAAAAAATATTTAAGTATTGTATCTTATAATTTTACTTAGAGACTTTGAAGACTTGGGGATGTGATCCATTGATGTACTTATTGTTATTAATCAATAACAATTCTTTCTCTCTCAGCTCATTATCTTTTCTAGGTTCCTTGTGCTACATGGGTAGGTCCCATTCAAGAGGGCTCAAGGACCCTTTTATAATTTCATTTTAATGTTTTCATGTTTCATATTCATATTTTAGTTATTTAAAGTATTTAATATAAATAACACACCATTCTATTCATGATTGTAGTGTAACTCTATTCCATAAGCCAAATTCTGTTTGTGACTATACTTCCGCTTCCTATAGATGTTATTACTGGTTTATAGGAAGTAAATGATATTTTTTTTCTAGGATCATGTCTCTGTTTCCATATCATTAAAACATTTTTTTTTATAATTTCATTATTTTTATAAGGATTAAATAGATTGTTTCAACCTTTCTTACTTTTCTTGTAGACTTTCCTATACAACTGGTATAGTTCCTATAGGTCATCTCAGATTAGGTTTTCTTGAATTAATTTCACTTAATTCATTATGGTTATTAATGTTAATGACATGATATCAATATATGGTACTTCATGAGGAACTATGGACTTATATAGGAGAAAAATATTTCTATAGACTAGCATATTTTCATTCATCAAAAGAAATTTGTTTCTTAGATTAATTTCCTTTATGCAATGTTTTCATTATCAATGTTGCAATTTCTTTCTTAGAATCGTTTCCCTTCAACAATGTGTGATATTTATTACTATTCAATAATTTAATTAAGTTTATTCATATTTCTCTCTTAAGTGATTTATTCCCATTTTCAGGTGCTCAGAGTGAGACCTAGGATATCACTAGTCCCAACCTAGAAATATAGACAGATGCATACAAATTCTAGAAGGAAATAATTGTATTCTACATACATTTTTCATGGCACTTCGAAATTTTGTACGAAATATATGTTGATAATTAAATCACTCAGTTGAGGAATTGGTAGCATTATTGTTGCTATTCCAAGTCCCACCACTTGTTGGTGTCATTGCCCGGGAGGTGCTAATTTTTACACATCATTTTCATTTTTTTTCATGCATACATTCTAGCATTATGATGAGGATGATGGTTATTGTCCACTGAGACCCAAATTAGTCTATCAAACCTTAATAAAATTAAGATATTACTTGTGATTGTGATGAACCAATGATTTGGTGCCTGGTCGTACATTTTTTTTTTGTGTCTGGGCATTCTCAATGTTTAACCCAGTGTTTCCATGCCTGGGAGTTTCATTCTTAATGTCTAGGCATTTCATTCTAAGGTCCGAGCATTTGTATTGATCATTATAGTGGTTTTATTTTCCTGACAACAATCTTAACCCTTGATTGACTGTGTCTTCATAGATAGCATACCTTGACAGTGTTTTTACCTGCGTTTTTATTTTTAGTAACCCTGCCTGCGATTCTTTTAATGAGAATGAACTTTAATTCTTGTGTAATTGCATATCTAATGGAAAACATGTATTTTTAATGAGACCGATAGGTAATTGATTAATGTAAACAGAAAGGAAACAAAACAATATTCATATAGATGACATTCTAATTATTTATTAGACAGAGATAGGGATAAGATGCCAATTGATTTAGAAAGTATATGAATAAAGAATTGATTCTTTTGATGGACAACAACTTGGATTTAGAACAACAATTAGAATAAAAATTTGCTTGGAAATTCCTTTCAGCACCTAAATACAAAATTAGTGAACGACAGCAAAGAAATACAATAACATTCATGTTAGAGAATTATAGTTTAATTGGTTGTTGAATTCGTTTTTTTTTTCCTTATTAACCTTGGAAAATTAAACAACGATGATCCAGGTGGATATTGGTGGCCACCCACCTATTCCACTTGGACCCCCACCATTGCTTCTTTAAGTTTTTTAGTTTTCGCACAGTTTACTATTTTTAGCAGTTTTTCGGGTCCTGAACTTCTGGAGTCGTTTTGAGGCCCTAAACAACGCTTTTTGGGGTATGTTGCGGTCACAAAATTTCATCATGAAAGTTTGTGCAAAATGTTGTATTCCTCGGATAGATATTTCCAATGGGCTATCATACGCCTAAAACGAAGATCATATGAAAAAGTTATGACCTCCGGAAGTTGATGTACCAACTTACCCAAACAGGGCCCACATGACTTTTGGTGCTTCATCTCCCAGGGTCATGTTTTTGGATGTCTAAGACTTTTGGCATTCCTGTTTATTGTAAAAGGGCCATCAGAGCCTCATTGTAATCATATTCTCACGGATGCGAGTAGCGGCCACATCTCTTCTCAGAGATAAGCTACCAGCGCCCTAGCTAGTTTATTTCCATTCTGTCTGTAAGCATATTTCAATCATTTTTTATTAATGAAATGAAGTCTTATTTCCACTACATCTCTGTGTTATGTGTATTTATGTATTTCACTATGTTCCTAAATAAATCCAGATCAGTGGTATCAGAGCGGTTTGCTCATTCTCGATCCTTCTTTGCATGTCCCCAACGAGATCGGGGGATAAGGAGTTGGGGCTCGATGTGGTTGAACCTTTGCAAGATCAGCCTCGCAAACCCCGATGACCGCCCATGGGGGAAGAAAAGAAAGATGAGGGAGCAGGAGATCCTATCAAAATTTTTCTCGAGGAGGCCCTCGAGGAACAAAGGAACGCGATGATGGACAACTTTGCCCAGATTCTTCAACGGATTCTGACTGGCGGTGCATCGACATCCAACAGCCACTCTAGAGGTGCCACTCCTTTTAAGGTACAAGTAAACTTTGACATTCCCATATTTTATGGAAAAATAGATGCAGATGTTGTAGATAGATGGTTGAATCTGTTAGAAGGATATTTCTCGGTTCATGAATTTTCCGACCGAGAAAAGATTATTTTCGCACTCCTCAAAGCCACCCTACATGTCAAGGACTGGTGGGAAACCTACTCATAGAAAGAGGGCGAGGGAGAACCCTCTTTGTTCTCGGCTGCACCCACTTGGAATTATTTTCGAGACGCCATCAAGGAACAATATTATCTCGTGGGGAGCTATGAGGACAAATACATACAATGGACTACGTTGCGGCAGCAAAGGGACCAAGATGTGCATGAGATGACGAATCTGTTTCATACCCTATGCACAAAGTTGGGTATCAAAGATTTAGAGAAACATTTGGTGTTAAAGTACTGTAGTTGTCTGCACAAATACATTCAGGAGGAAATGGAGTTCCTCGACATCTCCTCACTTGGTGTGGCATACCGATAAGCTGCCAAGATTGAGCAGAAGTTCAAACAGAAGATGTGAGACTTTGGGTCTGCAAATCAGAAGCATGGGAAAGGTACTCCCAAACTGAAAAGTAAAGGACCAAGCCAAGGCGAGGAAGCCCAGGACAACCCGCCAAAGCCACAAGAAAAGAACAACACCGCGAAGCCAAAAAAGGACACGGGGATGTGGTGTGAGTTCCATAAGAGCTCCACTCACAACACAAGTGAGTGTCAGGCCAAGCAGTCACTGGTAGCTGAGTTGAAGGCTTCTGAATCGAATGCATGCTCCGACTCTGAATCAGAACCTGATAGGGGGAATGATAGGGGGAAGCAGATTATCGATGCAGATCCCAATGCCACCGTTGCCACCACAAAGATCCAGAAGGAGGAACCAGAAGATCCATAGGAGGCAGAGCATCTCTTCCATTCCAAGATGTGGGTAAAGGGTTCCCCGTTGCAGTTCATTATCGACAGCGGGAGCCAGAAGAACCTCATCTCGGTAGAGGTCATGAAGTAGTTGGGCTTGCCGACCACAACACACCCACAACCATACACCATCGAGTGGTTGCACCAAGGATGGGACCACCACGTCAGTCGACAATGTCGCCTTCCCTACAACATCAAGCCCTTCACGAATGAGGTATTATGTGACATTGCTCCTCTTGATGTTTCTAATGTATTATTAGGCAAACCGTACTTGTGGAAGTGACATGTTGTGTATGAGTCCAGGCCTCGTGCTATTATTATCACTTTGGGAAATAAGTTGTATAGGATATTGGAGATAGCACCGCCTACCACCATCTCTTTGGCTACTGCAAAAAAATGCAGTAAGCTCATTTCCAAAACTAGGAAATTTGTTTTCCTGATGATCCACCCTCAGGGAAAGTGGAAGACTGTAGCCATGACCTCCAGACAAGGCCCCACTGCACAAAAACAACAAATGGATAAGGTCATGGAGGAGTACGAGGACATCTTCACCTCCCCCGCAGGGGTGCCTCTGCACTGTCAGGTCAAGCACCCCATCGATCTGACCCCAGGCGCATCGCTGCCCAATGGACCCATCTACTGGCACTCTATCTTGGAGAATGACGAAATCAAGAGGCAGATTCAGGAGATGTTGCAAAAAGGTCACATGCGGCAGAGTTCATCACCCTGTGGGAGCCTGATCGTATTGGTACAGAAGAAGGATGGGACTTGGAGACTCTGCATTAACTATCGAGCACTGAACAAGATCACTGTTTGGAATAGGTACCCGATCCCACGGATTGATGACCTTCTGGACCAACTCAAGGGGGAAAAATATTTCAGCAATATTGACTTGAAGTCTGGGTATCACCAAGTACCAATCAAACCCTCTGATGTGTGGAAGACTGCATTCAAATCCAAGGAGGGCCTTTTCGAATGGTTGGTCATGCATTTCGGGTTGACGAATGCCCCTGCAACCTTCATGAGGCTAATGGACAACATCCTGCGGCCATTCACCAACTCATTTGTAGTGGTGTACTTGGATGACATTTTGATCTTCAACCAGACTTGGGAAGAGCACCTCCACCATATCCGATAGGTCCTCCAAACACTGTGGCAACACAAGTTGTGTGCCAATTTGGAGAAATGCACTTTTGGCATAACCTAGGTTCAGTATCTGGGATACATTATTGATGAGTGGGGGGTGCATGTGGATCCAAAAAAGATCCAAGTCATTCGGGACTGGCCAGCCCCAACAACCCTAATAGAGCTCCGCAGCTTTTTAGGTCTTGCCAATTTCTACTGCAGTTTTGTGTTGGGATTCTCTCATATCACTTGGTCCTTGAGTCAAGTCACCAAGGGAGGAGCTAAAGAAAAATTCTTTTGGTATGAATCTCAACAGAAGGTATTCGGGGAGTTGAAACATCGCCTCTGCTCTGCACCAGTGCTCACATTACCAGACTTGCAACAACCATTTGAGATCGAGACAGAGGCCTCTGACTATGCTATTGGGGCAGTCCTTACTCAACATGGGCATCCAGTGGCATATCACAGTGAGACACTTTCTGACACAGTCCGGAAGTATCCCACTTATGACAAAGAAATGTATTCCATTGTGCAGGCTTGTTGGCAATGGAAGCATTAAATTTTGGGAAAGGAAACAGTCATCCACATAGAACACCAACCCCTGCAGTTCATACAGACACAAGGGAAGTTGCAGAATGATCGCCATCAGAAGTGGTCCACATACCTGCAATAGTTTCATTTGAACATTAAGTACAAAAAAGTTAGCACCAATAGTGTTGCAGACTACCTCAGTCAACCACCCATCGTGGCGCTAACCACTGTGCTCAACTCTTGTGGGCACGAGACTTCCAATTGGCCACTTCTCTACACAAGTGATCTAGAATTCGGCCACACATACAATACACTCTTGGAGGGTAAGAAAGTTCCCAATTTTCACCTCCAGGATGCCCTGCTTTGTCACTTGGGACACCTTTGTGTTCCTTCAAGCGAGCGTGCCAAGATGATTTGGGAGGCACACTACAATCGAGTTGATGGGAATTTTGGGGTCAAGAAAACCGTGGAAGTACTGCAAAAGTATTTCTATTGGCCGAACCTTCGACAAGATGTCGGGAAGTACATCAAGTCATGCACTGCTTGTGCCATTGCCAAACCGACCATCAAGAAGTAAGGCCTCTATACTCTGCTTCCTACCCCAAGTCGAACTTGGGAATCCATCTCTATGGATTACATGTCAGGCCTTCCTTCTACTAAGCATGGCAATGACTATGTTTTTGTGGTCATCGACCGATTCTCGAAGATGTCCATTATGATGGTCTGCAAGAAGAATATCACAGCAGAAGCCACTGCTAAACTCTTCTTTGAATGAGTGTGGGTACACTTTGGGATCCCACAGTCTATCATCTCAGATCGGGACAGTAGGTTCCTCAGTACATTTTGGTCCAGCCTCTGGTCGATGTTGGACACCAAGCTCACCAAGTCCACAGCTTTCCATCAGCAAACTGATGGCCAGAAAGAGGTCGTCAACTGGATGATCATACACATTCTACGCATGTACAATTCAAAGCATCCATGCACATGGGATGAGATCCTCCCCTATGTACAACATAGCTACAACCGGGCTCTCCATAGATCAACTAGCCACAACCCCTTTCAAGTGGGCTTGGGATTCCAACCACTATGTCCCATTGACATAGCCATGCCATTTGTGGCTACTCAGGAAGATTCAGCTCATGCCCAGTCTTAGGCGGATAAGGCAAACAACTTCATTGAGCACATTCAACACATCTACCAATAGGTTCATGAAATATTGGACAGAGCCAATGCTAAGTACAAGCCATGACATGATCAACATCGGGTGCCACACAACTTCCAAGTTGGCGACAAAGTGTGGCTGCATTTGCAAAAGGAGCGCCTCACCAGACCCCACTGCAAGCTTCGTCCACTTCGATATGGGTCGTACACCCTCACCAAGGCTGTAGGGGAAAATTCCTTTGAGCTCATCTTTCCACCATTCCTTGGTCTACACCCAGTGTTCAATGTGGACTGCCTTCGACCCTACTTTCCACCTCTACTAGACACATCCGACATGGCAGAACAACTCACACCAATAGAGTTAAATCTAGAATGCATGGAACAAGCCAGAACTGATCAGATCATGGATACACAGATCAAACACACCCAAAAACAAAGGATACCGCTATATCGAGTTGTCAAAGCAGGCCAACTCCTTCACCAAGGCAAATGGCTCACCAGGGACCAAGTTCAACAGAAGTTTCCTCATCTCATGGAGGAACTCAATGCAATGGGGACCATTGCTTCCTAAGGGGGGAGGAATGATCCAGGTGGATATTGGTGGTCACCCACCTATTTCACTTGGACCCCCACCATTTCTTCTTTTAGTTTTTTAGTTTTCGCACAATTTACTATTTTTAGCAGTTTTTTGGGTCCTGAACTTCTGGAGCCGTTTTGAGGCCCTAAACGACGTTTTTTGGGGTATGTTGCGGTTGCAAAATTTCATCATGAAATTTTGTGCAAAATGTTGTATTCCTCGGATAGATCTTTCCAATGGGCTATCGTACGCCTAAAATGGAGATCGTATGCAAAAGTTACGACCCCGGGAAGTTGATGTACCAACTTACCCAAACGGGGCCCACATGACTTTTGGTGCTTCATCTCCTAGGGTTAGGTTTTTGGATGTCTAGGACTTTCGGCATTCCCGTTTATTGTAAAAGGTCCTTCAGATCCTCATTGTAATCATCTTCTCATGGATGCGAGTAGCGGCCACATCTCTTCTCAGAGGTAAGCTACCAGCGCCCTAGCTAGTTTATTTCCATTCTGTCTGTAAGCATATTTTAATCATTTGTTATTAATGAAATGAAGTCTTATTTCCACTGCATCTCTGTGTTTATGTGTATTTCTGTATTTCACTGTGTTCCTACATAAATCCAGATCAAACGATACATTGATGGTTTAAACGAAGATATTGATCAAGCGCAGTGATTTCATTAATGGTTAGTGCAACTTTTATTTTATTGGTAGCATAGAAATTTTATGAGATATTAAGCTAAGTTGGGACAGAGACCTATAATATCTAAGGTGTGGCAGAGAGTAGTATATAATGGGTGAGATAATGCATAATTACCTTATCTAACGTACCCCTTGCGAAATTAGAGCTTGAGGAATTAAAGGTTGATTGTTATTCAAGGAAAGTAATAAATTTTATGAATAATAAATGACATAAAAGTTTGTTGTTGACTTTTATCAAAATAATGGGATATATTTTTAGACAAGTTATAATGTTGATTGATAGGATTGTTGGTTATAGCCATTCACTCCTCACCCTCAGACAACTTGCATAACAATTATGGTTATGGTTGTGATCGAATCGTTTAATAGTGTGCACAATTCCTTTGACCGAGGTCATGTTTGCCTGTCAACCTGTTGCTTCGGGGGGTGTGGGCATACTCTTATTGTTAGTTATTTTGGCTCCTAGCACACTGGATTTTCTTGAGTCCTTGGTCTAGTTAGGTTATGTTGCACCATGGTTATTGTTGTATATATCACCTGGTGATGGCATGATTCCATATGAGGAGATCATGGCGTGTCCTATTGGATAGCAACGATTGATAACTTGGTCGGATCGGTGCTTCCCGTTGTGGTTGTTGTTGATTGTTGTAAGTTTTTGTTAGTGCTTGGGTTGTAACACCTTCATGTGCATGGTTTGCATGCCATTGAGTTTTCATTTATTGGTCCTCAAGACCATTATGTTGGGAATGTGGATGTTGTCCCTTAGCCTGTAGGTGTCACCTGGTTTGTGTCGGGTGGGTAGTCATTTCTATTTGTCCTTGATTTCTGCATGTTTCACCCAGTTGCTCGATGTGCTTGTTAAGTTGTTGTTGTTGGTTTCCTAATATACATGCGTGGTTTTCGTCGTCAATTGCGTGGTTCAATTATTGTCGTCGTTACCTTCCCGCCTAAAAACAAAAAACAATTTTCACTTTCTGCTTTGTTGGTAGTCGTAATGGTCGGGGTTGTTACATCTAGTCTTCAAATAATATCAATTGTTCATGAATGGTATCATAGAGTGATATTGATGCAAGAGCATCACTCTGGCCAGCCATGCACCAACCAACCAGCCCACTCAAAGCATTCAAGGAAGAGAGGCGCCAGTCCTCTCATATTTTGAATTTGAATTAAGGGCATTTAATACTTGTAAAGTTGTTAGAGCCAAAAGGCCATGCCTATACGTAGGATTTAGATGTAGATAGCCTTTAATGGTTGTAAGGCTGAATCTAGATCTGATCTGGACTAGACAACCATTAAATTGTAAATTCAATGTAATTGAATAGAGTAGGTGAGATGGAGGGAAGAGCTCAAAGAGCCCCCTCATGTAAAGATCTTTGGTATCTTGTTTTGATGATTATTATCAAGTAGAGAAAATAGAAAAGAGAGGAGAGCCGAGACTCTGTTGTAGTTCGAGATCAAACACATTGTAAAGAGGCATTTTCAAATTAATACAAACAGAGCAGTTTTTCCTGCATGTTGTTGTTCATGGGGTTATGATTTCATGAATGAATGTCTTCATGTGTTTATGATATGTTGTAGATGTATGCTGTAGGTGTGCATTTGCAGGGATAGACATAACTGTTGTCTGTTGAGTTCTTTGATATTCAGGTCTGGGTTCTTTGAGGATTCATGCATGAGTGCATGACATAAAACTATGGGTTCTAAAATCCAGTTCATAGATGCACTTCCAATTCTGCGAAATTTGGACAAGGATGCGCCAGGATGGTGCACCAGCTAAAGTCTTAAAATCAAGGAAATATCTCAAGGTTGTTGAACACCTTGGAGATAGGACTGTGTAGAGGAAAGGCACATAAGAAGACAAAATCTCTGAGGAGTTCTGTATAGCTCTACCAGGAGGGCATTGAGCAGATGCAATAGTTGCAATGAGGAAGAGCTCCATTGTGAGTTCAAGAAAAAAGAAATAATCTATGAGGAGTTCTGTTGAACCTCTTCCAGGAGGGCATCGAGCCAGCATACAAAGTGCAGGAGAGAACTCTTACTTAAGTTCAGGGTGAAGACATAATCACTGTGGGATTCTGTGAGGAGAGACTCTGTTAGGAGGGCATTGAGTTGGTGTATAGAGAGAGCACAGGAAATAACTCTTTTGAGTTCTGGAATAGGGAAGCATCCAATTAGGAGGACCTTCACAGGGTTGTTGAATACCCTATAGGCTCAACAAGGAGTGCTTGAGCAAGAGGCTGCCAAGAATGCATTTCCATCCCTTCAAGGAGAGAAAGGGATAGAGGACAACGACCTGTGCAAGGAGCACACCAGTCCAATGCTCGGATGAAGTGTTGATCGACAACCATCTGGAGGCTTGTCAATCTCAAGGAGTGAGCACAGAAGGACTGTGGTTCAAGTCTAGAAGCTCAATAGGTTGAGCGCAGGAATGGGAGTGAGAGTGAGGACTTATTCTAAGTCTCGAAGCTCAGGAAAAATAGCACAGTTGTGTGTAGAGACCCTGTGAGAGGTTGCAGAGGCTGAGGAACCTTTGAGGTTTCAGAGGAGTGAAGAAAGATCAGGAGGAAAAGTGCCTTTGAGCACAAAGAAATAACTGCAAGGAGTGCAGGAATTTGGGGAAACCCTTCAAGGTGTCACAGTCTCAAAGCTCAAGAGGGAAAGCATCTTGAAGAATGCAAGTGAGACCAAGGATACAGGATTTGTAGTAGGGACAAAGGCCGAGGTATTTGGGACACTTGAAATCTTCCAAGTTCAAGAAGAAGAGTGGAAGTTCAGGAGGAAGCTACAGCTGCCATTAGATCAGCTGGGTAAAAGAACATAGACCATTTGTCGTGGAGAGGAAACATGTAACGAGATCCTCACATTTCGAGGATTCGGGCATCGAATAGCAGAAGGAGAAGTATTTTGACTTCGTGACTTACAAAATCCTGAAGGGATCAGGACTATCTAATTTGGAGTACAGGTGGCAAAGATCTGGGTCATATTGCAGATTCAGTTATTGTGAGATGGGAGGTGGAGGCATTTTCTCTACAAAGTTTTGAATCGTGAGATCACAATGCGATCTGAACTATTGATTAGGGAGGAAGGAGAATCGTGAGATCCGGTGTCTCAATACATCACGTATCAGAAGTTGGGGAGTTTGGAGAGGGTAGAACAAGCCCTTGATTTCACAAAGCTATGAGTAGCGAGGAGAAGAGACAACCATTGGATCTAGGCCACAGGAAGACCGTTGGATCAAAACCTTTTCCATATCATGCACTCAGGGTTTTGAAGGTTGAGATGAATCATTTTCGAATATGGAATTTGCGAAGTGGTGAGAGCCAAGAGCTCATGTGAATGTGTGGCACATCTTTCAGGTGGGGGCTGCAAGGGTCACAAGTGGCATGTACTCGCACATCAGGAAGGAGTCAACCATTCATTGACCATCATGTCTCATGGATTCACGAAGAGGAGCAGGAAGGTTCAATCCTTCAACTCGTGAGACTGCGAGTTGTGAGAAGTGTGAAAAGGAGGTCAACCGTCACCTCTCGGGGTTTCACAAAGGGAGAGTGCCAAAGTTCGATACTCCAACTCGTGAGGTTGCAAGTTGTGAAAGGTGCTTGTGCCAAGGCCCAGTTGTGGTCGTGTGGAGGTGAAGCTCACACCTTGTGCCTGTTTGCATAAGGGGGTTTCAGAAGGACATGTGGATTGAATGTTGGGGTTCTTATAGGGATCCAAAAGAGCCATTTTGGCTCATAGGTAAATGAGAGAATGATCCTTAGACTGGGAGGTCATGTAGAACCTGCTGAGGTAGGAGGTGCTGCACCAAAGTGGTATCAGAGTCACTTTCTGTCTGTATACTGTGGGTAGAAGGAGGCAAGATAAAAGGAAAACACTCAGATACAAAACAAAGTGGTATCAGAGAGTGACTCTATTTGTATATTTTAGGCAGAGGGAGAAGGGAAAGAAAACACTATGATACACATCAATTGTGCTATCAGAGGCAGCTTGCAGAGACAGGTAGAAGGAAGATAGAGTGTTGGAAACTCTGTGGTGATTGTTTGCACTTACGTAGTAGTCAGGAAGGCAGTCAGGAGGACTATAGAAGAGAGGTTGGAAGCTCTCAATTGTAGAGTGACAGCAGCGAGTTGTCAGAAGGGTAGACATAAAGCAGGCAAAATGGTTACAGAAGGCCATGCACATGATGAGAAGAAGAACTGCTAGTAGCTAAGCAAGGCTGAGATGGATAAAGAACTCACAGAGATCAAAGAAAGGATGGAGGAGCTAGCATTTCAGATGCAGCAATATGCAAGATCAAGATGGGTATACGAATGGCCCATGAAGACAAAGGTAAAATGGCCAGTCAGGGAATTAGTGGCCAAAAGAAAATAGAGGTTGTTAAGAAGATGGATGAGGCATGCTGAAAGCCTCAGGGATGAACAGATGGAAATGGTTCAGATATGTGAACCAGTGGCTGGGAGAAATCTCAGTGATGAGGATGAACTGAGATCACTGGATGATAAACTGCCAAGAGGGAATAAAAGAAAATCCCAATTGCCAAGAGGGAAATGAAATGAGGTCATTGTGCGATATCATAGACTGTCAGGAGGACAGCGAGGGAATTTTGCATTGCCAGGAGGGCAATGAGATGAGATCAGTGCGGGATCTCATAGACTGCCAAGAGGGCAGGATCGAAAATTTATATTTCTAGGAGGGAAATGAGATGGGATCCGAGGATCTCATAGACTACCAGGTGGGCAGCAGAAAAATCCCATATTGCCAGGAGGGAAAAGGAGAGTAGATGAACTCAGAGATGAGTTCATATTAGCAAGGACAACTGACAGAGAAGGAGGATAAGAACTGTTCTCTGATCATTGGAGGAATGGAGGTATTCTTGTTATATCTCCTAGTCGAGGCCAGTTTGTGCGTTATAGAGGGAGCAACAACCAAAGAAAGACAGCCAGCTATGACTGACGAAGATTTGGAGCAAACATTGATGTTTTCCCAAGCAGAAGAAGGAAATGAGCATTTCGAGGAATGGCTCAATTTTTTTAGCAAGGGAGATGAAATGACTGTATCACTAAATCTTGCAGCAGGAGAAAAAGAAGAGGAAGCAAACAACATAGATTTTGCTGAGCTCTATCAAGAGTTTGAAGCCCTAGAGAGAAGGGTGAAGGTGCGAGGCATGCACATCCAAAAAATTAGGTTGGAAGTAGATGAAGGGAAATTTCAAGCTGAGGAGCAGCTGGAAGAAGTTGGAGATACACTAGCAGGAGAAATGGCAGCAACATCACTGTGAAAAGAAGCAGAAGAACAATAGATCAACCAAGAGGATAATACTACAGAGCCGAATTCTAGAGTAGAGTGGCAAGTTGAGGCCACAGGAGATGAAAAAGACAGCATGGGAGATCATGATGATCTGCCCATTTGTAGAAAGAAATTGAAGTAGAGGAGACTGCATAAACAGAGCCAACCATTGGAGCAGCTAGACGAAATGATCGAGCAGATCAAGAAGCTGATGTTGAAGTCAGCACAAGAGACTACCAGTAGGGAGAAGCTGAGCAGAAGGGAGACAACAACAACAATAGTAGCAGTAGAGAGATGGAGCAGAAGAACAACTCCAAAGAGTTGTTTTGGATCCAGGAGGATTTCAACAGCCAGGGTGGAGAGCTCATGAGAGGGAGCTCATGAATTTTCACAGTAGAGGAGTATCATGCAAGAGCATTGCTCCGGCTAGCCATGCACTCGCCAACCAACCCACTCAATGCATTCAAAGAAGAGAGGTGCCAGTCCTCTCATATTTTGAATTTGAATTAAGGGCATTTAATACTTGTAAGGCTATTAGAGCCAAAAGGCCGTGCCTATAGGCAGGCTTTAGATGTAGATATCCTTTAATGGTTGTAAGGATGAATCTATATCCGATCTGAACTAGACATCCATTAAATTGTAAAATTAATGTAATTGAATAGAGTAGGTGAGATGGAGGGAAGAGCTCGAAGAGCCCCCTCATGTAAAGATTTTTGGTATCTTGTTTTGATGATTATCATCAAGTAGAGAAGATAGATAAGAGAGGAGAGCTGAGACTCTATTGTAGTTTGAGCTCAAACACATTGTAAAGAGGCATTTTCAGATTAATACAAACAGAGCAGTTTTTCCTACATGTTGTTGTTCATGGGGTTATGAGTTCATGAATGGATGTCTTCATGTGTTTATGATATGCTGTAGATGTATGTTGTAGGTGTGTGTTTCCAGGGACAGACATAATTGTTGTCTATTGAGTTCTTTGATATTCAGGTCTGGGTTCTTTGAGGCTTCATGCATGAGTGCATGACATAACACCGCGGGTTCTGAAAGCCAGTGCATAGCTGCACTTCCAATTCTATGGAATTTGGACAAGGACATGCCAGGAGGGTGCACCAGTTGAAGTCTTAAACTGAGGGAAAGATCTCAAGTTTGTTGAACACCTTGGAGATAGGACTGTGCAGAGGAAAGGCACAAAAGAAGACAAAATCTCTGAGGATTTCTATAGAGCTCTTCTAGGAGGGAATTGAGCAGATGCATAGGTTGCATTCAGGAAGAACTCCATTGTGAGTTCAAGGAAGAAGACAAAATATCTGAGGAGTTCTGTAGAACCTCTGCCAAGAGGGAATTGAGCCAGTGCACAAAGTGAAAGAGAGAACTCTTACTTGAGTTCAGGGTGAAGACATAATCACTGTGGGATTCTGTGAGGAGAGACTCTGCCAGGAGGGCATTGAGTTGGTGTAAAGAGAGAGCTTAGGAAAGAACTGTTTTGAGTTCTGGAACAGAGAAGCATCCAAGGAGGAGGACCTTCACAGGGTTTTTGAATGCCCTGTAGGCTCAGAAAGGAGTGCTTGAGAAAGAGGCTTCCAAGAAGGCATTTCCATCCCTTCAAGGAGAGAAAGGGACAGAGGAATAATACCTGTGCAAGGAGCGCACCAGGCCAACGCTCGGATGAAGTGTTGATCGACAGCCATCTGGAGGCTTGTCAATCTCAAGGAGAGAACACAAAAGTACTTTGGTTCAAGTCTATAATCTCAGGAGGTCGATCATAGGAATGAGAGCGAGAGTGAGGACTTATTTTAAGTCTTGAAGCTTAGGACATATAGCGTAGTTGTGTGCAGAGACCCTGCGAGAGGTTGCAGAGGCTGAGGAACCTTTGAGGTTTCAGAGGAGTGAAGAAAGCTCAGGAGGAAAATTTATTTTGAGCACAGAGAAATAACTGCAAGGAGTGGAGGAAATCGGGGAAACCCTTCAAGGTGTCACAACCTCGAAGCTTAGGAGGGAAAGCATCTTTAAGAATGCAGGCAAGACCAAGGATACAGGCTTCGTAGCAGGGACAAAGGTCGAGGTCTTTGGGACACTTGAAATCTTCCAAGTTCAGGAAGAAGAGTGGAATTTTAGGAGGGAGCTATAGATGTCGTTAGATCAACTGGGGAAAATAACAAAGACCATTCATCGTGGAGAGGACACATTTCACGAGATCCTCAGATTTCAGGGATTTGGGCATCGAATAGTGGAAGGAGAAGTCTTTTGACTTTGCCACTTACGAAATCCCGAAGGGATCATGAGCGTCCAATTTGGAGGACAGGTGGCAAAGATCTGGGTCATATTGTGGATTTAGGTATCGTGAGTTGGGAGGCGGAGGCCTTTTCTCTACAAATTTCCAAATCGTGAGATCGCGATGCGATCTAAACTATTGATTGGGGAGGAAGGAGAGCCATGAGATCTGGTGTCTCGATACATCGCATATCATAAGTTCGGGACTTTGGAGAGGGTAGACCAAGTTCTTGATTTCACAAAGCTCCGAGTAGTGAGGAGTAGAGACAACCATTGGATCGAGGTCACAGGAAGATCGTTGGATCAGAACCTTCACCATATCATGCACTCAGGGTTTCGGAGGTTGAGAGGAATCATTTTCGACTGTGGAAGTCGCGAAGTGGCGAGAGATGAGAGATCGTGTGAATGTGTGGCACATCTATCAGGTGGGGACCGTAAGGGTGACAGGTGGTGTGTAATCACACATCAGGAAGGAGTCAACCAATCATAGACCATCATGTCTCGTGGATTCGCGGAAGAGGAGCAGGAAGGTCCAATCCTTCAACTCACGAGACTGTGAGTTGCGAGAAGTGCGAAAAGGAGGTCAACCATAGTCTCTGGGGGTTTCGCAAAGGGAGAGTGCCAAAGTTCGATACTCCAACTCATGATGTTGAAAGTTGCGAAAGGCACTAGCACCAAGGCCCAGTTGTGGTCGTGTGGAGGTGAAGCTCTCACCTTGTGCCTGTTCGCATAAGGGGGTTTCAGAAGGACTTGTGGATCGAATGTTGGGGTTCTGATAGGGATCTAAAAGAGCCATTTTGGCTCAGAGGTAAATGAGAGGACAATCCTTAGACCAGAAGGTCATGCAGGACCTGCTGAGGCAGGGGGTGCTGCACCAGATATCATAGAGGAAATATACAAAATTGAATTTAGTTCCTTTGGAAATATTTAACATGAAACCTAAGATACTAGAATCCACTAGCATGTCACTATTATATCCAAGGACTAACAAAATCATAGTTGAAACCTCTTTAAATGAAACCTTAAATAATAATGATCTTAAAGGAAAAATCAATTTAGCTCCACCTAGTGTAATTACCCAATCTGTCATGAAAAATAGTTTTTTTGATACTCATAGTGAACTAAACTCAAGGGAAAGGGCCTCTTCATCTATTTTTTCTCTATTTTCTGATAATGATAACATTTATATAATACCATTTTCCGAAAATGAAAAAATTGTTTTCTATCACTTATCCCTAATAACCCTCTGTGTCTAATCATAGTTCTAAGCACACATATGCACTAGTTTCGGGAAGTGGAGAGTAATATGAATGATTTCCCTAGCTAAACAAGAGTCCCAGAGTCCCATGTAGGTAAATTTTCATTGTTGTTTCTAAAATTAGCAAACATTGTATTTTTTAGTTCTTCAATAGTGCCTGTTGTTATTTCAGTCTCAAAGAAATTGAAATGTTTGTCCGTGAGATGTTTAAAAACTGGGTTTTCTATTTTTTGTTTGTTGAGAGGTAGCAATTTTCCTTCTGGAAGTCAATCGAGGGTATAAGCTATATCGTTTTAAGAAATATTGAGTAGGACTCTTCTTCATAAGAAAATTAAGACAATTCCAAAGCTGGGTTATATTCTTAACTTACTCGTGTACATGGGTTCCACTCCGCTCAAAGGCTTTGTATTTTGTTTTGGAGGTTATTGATGATATCTTGAAAATACCAAGAGTGTGCATCCTTTGTTCAAATGAATTTAGCAATGTATGTGAGGTGCCATGTTATTACTAATCTAGTTAAGAGTTTTGTTAAATGCCACTTTATGTGTCAATTTGGGGTTGGATTTCAATGATCGTGTGGTTGACATGTTTTAAATGCGCCCAAGTACCAAATAGTATGATGACGGTTTTATGATACTGGGGTGGTTTTAGGTATAGGATAGTTGGTTTTACAAACTTGGATACAGTTTTGATTTAAAGATTATCTAGCCACATGTGCACTAGATGGTTTGGTAGATTTGGGGCTTATCATAATAATAATAATAATAATCATCTATTTTTAAGGTCATGGCCAAACTAAACACTAAATTGGTCTATAAGATCCCAATCTATTAAAAGTAATATACCTTATTTTCCTGAAATCGATCTAAGCTATCAATTTTGTTATTTTCGCGATTATTACATCATGACATTAATTATATTAATTTTATATTTAAATCAAATCTAGTCTGATGCACTTATGTTTTTAAAACATTTTTAAAACCACATTAATCTATCTTAATGTTAAATTAATAAAATGATTAAACCACTAAAGATAAAAAAAAATTTAAAATGCTATTAAAAAAATATGATAAAAACTTTGGTTTTACTATTTTGAAATCAAATTCTCTTTAGATATTGATATTAGTAATGTTCATATTTAAAATCTCATTATAATAATTTTCTCATTTAGTTATTATATACTAAAATTAAATTCTCTTAGTTATTATATATGACAATTGTTTTTAGTTATTATATATAGAGAATGAATATGACAAATTTTCTAATATTATGTTACATTTAAGTCTCTCTAACCTATGCACTTATGTTTTTAAAACATTTTTAAAACCACATTAATTTATCTTAGTGTTAATCTAAGAAAATGACTAAACCACTAAACATAAAAAACAATTTTAAATGCTATTAAACTATGATAATTATGGGTTTTATTATTTGAGAATTAAATTCTCTTTAGATATTGATAATATTCATTTTTTAAATCTAATTTACAATAATTTTTGCATTTGGCTAAGGAATAGTGGGACTATAGCTATCAATAATTGGTTGAATTCATATTAGTTTGTCTTTTGATCACAAATATTTGCATAATATCTATTGTTGTAATTAGGGAACTAAAAAAAATGATTTTTATATAATAAAAAGTATCATATATGTCATGATTTGATTGGATAACAGATTGGAGGTCTTATTGTTTTTTGCTATTCCCAATGTGTTTTGTATGTTAGCATATCCAAAGTTTTTGATCATATACGGTCTTTCTGAATCATATATTTTCTTATGCATTGCTTGAAGATGGATTAATGCGAGCATTAGTTGAAATGTTTGTCTTAGCATTTTCTGCTAGCTAAATATATCCTAAGTTTTGTTAATTATAAATATTTTTATGTTTGTTGTATTATTGTTATTATTATTATTATTATTAAATACTTAATGCACATAAAGAGCTCTGCCACACACATTCTTTCTTAAATGTTTACACAGCGTGAGGTTACTTAACAGACTACAATCTTGTCTGTAGTGAATTTGGGTAGTTCGAGTATAGTGAAGCTTGCGAGTTCCAGTGGTCCATGGTCGAATTGCAAATGAGGGAAGTGTTCTCTACAAAATTTGTATCACAAAATTGTTGGCTTGAAAATGTATATGACGGAATTGTTGGGTGCAAGATGTATATCACGAAACACCCGAGACATGAAAAATGAATATATATATATATATATATATATAATTAATTAATTAATTTAATAAAATTTAACAAAACATTATCACATATTAATAATGAATATGATATTTAATATTAATATTATAGGATATATATAATTAATTTTACTTTATAGTTTAGTTATTAATATTAATATAAAATAGTATATACAAATATATATTCATTTTAACTCTAGAGTAAAGAAGGATCAATTTCTAGGTACGGATCTTTATTATCATAAAGAAAATCAAAATTCCAAATTTACATTTAAAAACATTAAAAATAATATTGAATAAAATTTAAATAATTGTTTATACTATTCTTTAAGTAAAAGGTGTTATAGCATTATATAAATTACTATAAATCTTGGTACAATGTTATAATATTATATAAATTATTAAATTTCATGTTGTCATAGGTCAGACTAGTGATACATAAGCATGACTATAAATGTAAACCCACTCACTATGTGACATTTATTTTATTCTACTATATTTTTATAGGTATATGATGAATTGTTGGGTGCAAAATGTATATAAGGGAAGTATTGGGTGTAAGATGTATATCACAGAACAAGATGGAAATACAAATGAAAAATAAAATAAAATATGAATAATTAATTGAATAAAATTTAACAAAACATTATCACAATATTAATAATAAATAGGATATATAATATTAATCTTATAGGATAGATACCATTAATTTTACTTTATCATTTATTTATTAATATGCCCGAGTGGGCCTAATGGTTAAGAACATGTGTTTCCTCCTAAGAGGTCACAGGTTCAAATCCAGAGGGGGGTAGGGTATGTATACCTTCGTAGACTTTACCAGTCAAATCGCTGGGGTCCCTTGTCCCACAAACAAGGGGGTCTCATACACCAATTTTATTCTACTATAAAAATGAAAAATAAAAATAAACATGAATAATTCATTGAATAAAGTTTAACAAAACATTATCACAATATTAATAATGAATAAGATATTTAGTATTAATATTATAAGATAGATATCATTAATGTTAGTTTATAGTTTATTTATTAATATTAATATAAGATAGTATACACAAGTATATATCCATTTTAACTTTATAGTCAAGAAATATCAATTTCTAGGTACAAACCTTTATTATCATAAACAAAATCAAAATTCCAAAATTCCAAATTTACATTTAATTAAAACATTAAAAAGAATATTGAATAAAATTTAAATAATTGTTTATACTATTCTTTAAGTAAAAAGTGTTTTAGCATTATATAAATTACTATAAATCTTGGTAGAATATTATAATATTTTATAAATTACTAAATCTCATGTTGTGCTCATGATATGTCACATCTATTTTATAATAATATATTTTTATAAGTATATGATGGAGTTGTTGGTGCAATATGTTTATCACTGAAGAATGAAAAATACAAATAAATATGAATAATTAATTGAATAAAATTATCATAAACCAAATCAAAATTCCAAATTTACATTTAAAAACATTAAAAATAATATTGAATAAAATTTAAATAATTGTTTATATTATTCCTTAATTAAAAACCTTTATAGCATTATATAAATTACTATAAATCTTAGTACAATGTTATAATATTTTATAAATTACTAAATTTCATGTTGGTGGGCCAGACTCATGATACATAAGCATGACTATAAAAGTGAACACTCGAGTCCGCCACTACACTCACAGTGTCACATCTATTTTATTCTACTATATTTTTACACTTATATGATGAAATTGTTGGGTGCAAAATGTATATGAAGAAAGTGTTGGGTGCAAGATGTATATCACACAACAAACAACATGAAAAATGAAAAATAAAAAATAAATATGAATAATTAATTGAATAATATTTAACAAAACATTATGGCAATATTAATACAGCCTGAGTGGGCCTAATGGTTAAGAACATGTGTTTCCTCTTAAGAGGTCAGAGGTTCAAATCCAATCTCATTGTGCAATCTGTCGACTAGTGATACATAAGCACGACTATAAATGTCAATTATAAGTGTTGGGTGCAAGATGTATATCACGGAACTAATGATACATAAGAAAAATTTAACAAAACATTATCACAATACTAATAATGAATACCATATTTAATATTAATATTATAGAACAAATATGCCCCCGGGGGCACCGCAATTGGCAAGTGCCGTGAAAATGAAGTTCCATGAGGTTTCTAGTTCAACTCGCACGTGCCCATTCCTCTAGACCAAAACAAAATAAATAAATAAATAAATAAAAATTATAGAAAGTGTTATATCATTATTTAAATTACTATAAATCTTGGCACAATGTTATAATATTCTATAAATGTGAATCAACGAGTCAATCAACCTGCTCACTGTGTCATATCTATTTTATTCTACTATATTTTTATAGGTATATAATGGAATTGTTGGGTGCAAAATGTATATGACGAAAGTGTTGGGTGCAAGATGTATATCATGGAACAAGCAGGACATGAAAAATGAAAAAATAAAAATAAATATTTTAATAAAATTTAAGCAAGACTATAAATGTGAACCCGTCAGTCCCTCAACTGTCTCAAAATGAGATTTAACAAAATGTATATGACAAAATTGTTGATAATTAATTGAATAAAATTTTAAAAAAATTATCACAATATTAATAATAAATAGGATATTTAATATTAATACTATAAGATAGATATCATTAATTTTACTTTATATTTTATCTATTAATATTAATATAAAATAGTATATACAAATATATATCTATTTTAACTATAGAATCAAGAAGGATAATTTTTAGTTACAAACCTTTATTATCATAAACAAAATCAAAATTCCAAATTTAAATTTAAAAATATTAAAAATAATATTGAATAAAATTGAAATAATTGTTTATACTATTTTTTTAAGTAAAAAGTGTTATAGCATTATATAAATTACTATAAGTCTGGGCACAATGTTATAATAATCTACAAATTACTAAATCTTATGTTTTTGTCGGTAGGACTTGTGATACATAAGCATGGCTATAAATGTGAATCCGCGATTCTACTATAATTTTATACGTATATGATGGAATTGTTAGGTGCAAAATGTATATGACAGAAGTGTTGGGTGCAAGATGTATATCACGGAACATGGAGACATGAAATATGAAAAATAAAAATAAATATGAATAATTAATTGAATAAAATTTAACAAAACATTATCACAATATTAATAATGAATAGAATATTAATAATTAATAATGAATACAATATTTAATATTAATATTAGAGGATAAATATCATTAATTTTAATTTATATTTTATATGTTAATATTAATATAAAATAGTATATACAAGTATATATTCATTTTAACTCTAGAGTCAAGAAGGATTAGGTACAAACCTTTATGTTCATAAACAAAATCAAAATTTCAAAATTACAAATTTACATTTAAAAACATTAAAAATAATATTGAATAAAATTTAAATAATTGTTTATACTATTCTTTAAGTAAAAAGTATTATAGAATTATATAAATTACTATAAATCTTGGTACAATGTTATAATATTTTATAAATTACTAAATCTCATGTTGTTGGACTAGTGATACATAAGCATGATTATAAATTTCCACTCAAAATGATATTTAACAAAATGTATATGACATAATTCTTGGGTGCAAAATGTATATGACAGAAGTGTTGGTGCAAAATATATATCACGGAACTGGACATGAAAAATGAAAAATAAAAATAAATATGAATAATTAATTAAATAAAATTTAACAAAACATTATCACAATATTAAAAATGAATAAGATATTTAATATTAATATTATAGGATAGATATCATTGAATAAAATTTAAATAATTGTTTATAGTATTCTTTAAATAAAAAGTGTTATATCATTATATAAATGATTATAAATCTTGGTACAATGTTATAATATTCTATAAAATTATTAAATCTCATGTTGTGGTTGGTTGGAATAGTGATACATAAGAATGACTATAAATGTGAACCCGTAACTCTACTAACCCACTCCGCCAACTCCCTCAGTGTGTCATATCTATTTTATTCTACTACATTTCTATATGTATATGATCGAATTGTTGGGTGAAATGTATAGGAGGAAAATATTGGGTACAAGATGTATATCACAGAACAAGCGAGACATGAAAAATAAAAAATTAAAATAAATATGAATAATTAATTGAATAAAATTTAACAAAACATTATCACATATTAATAATGAATATGATATTTAATATTAATATTATAGGATAGATATCTTTAATTTTACTTTATAGTTTATTTATTAATATTAATATAAAATAGTATATGCAAGTATATATCCATTTGAACTCTAGAATCAAGAAGGATCAATTTCTAGCTAGAAACCTTTATTATCATAAACAAAATCAAAATTTCAAATTTACATTTAAAAACATTAAAAATAATATTGAATAAAATTTAAATAATTGTTTATACTATTCTTAAAGTAAAAAGTGTTATAGAATTATATAAATTACTATAAATCTTGGTACAATGTTATAATATTCTATAAATTACTAAATCTCATGTTGTTGTTTGTTGGACTCTTGATACATAAGCATGACTATAAATGTGAACCCATCTATTTTATTCTACTATATGTTTACAAGTGCATTTCATTTCCTTTGATGCAATAACTTGATATATATAGTTTTATGTGTATTTATCATCTTATAAAGGTATAGGTAAGGGTGGAACTTATCAAAAGAATGTCATGTTAAAATAATAGTTTGATTATCTTCAAAAGATGATAAAGCTATGCAAACAAGACTCATACTTAAACAAAGAATGGTCCCAATAATATCATCTAATCTATTTTTTTGATGATTATTTTTTAAATATGGAAAAGAAATGCATACAAGACAAATGTTTAGCCTTAAAAAAATTCTAACAATGACATTTAAAAAATTAAATATTTTTAAAGTGGAGACACAAATTTAGTTTTAAAAAATTAGTTATTTCATTTGTTTGACAAGTGGAGACAAAAAATTAATTTCAAAAATTATAAATGTGAACCCGTGAGTCACCAACCCACAAGTCCACCAACCTGCTCATACTGTCACATCTATTTTTACGTGCATTTCATTCTACAATCTTCCATATTCTTGGTTCAACTCTCTTCACATTGATTTCTACGAGTTATATCCAAGATGGTATCACCAAATAATTGTTACAGCTTGAGTGGGCCTAATGGTTAAGAACATGTGTTTCCTCCTAAGAGGTCACAGTTTCAAATCCAGAGGGGGGTAGGGTATGTATACCTTTGTAGACTTTACCAGTCAAGTCGTTGGGTGAAGGGGATCCCTTGTCCCACAAACAAGGGAGTCTCATACACCAATTTGATGTGATAACTTGACCGTGACCTTAAAAATAGATTATTATTATTATTATTATTATTATTATTATTATTATTAT